>VUQI01015043.1:8640-19083 GCA_015106735.1 Paratilapia polleni
CTAGACCTGGATGACCATGGTGGTCGCACCTTCCTGAGGGTTCTTCTGCACCTGACCATGCACGACTACCCACCCCTTGTGTCTGGAGCGCTTCACCTGCTCTTCAGACACTTCAGCCAGAGACAGGAGGTCCTCATGGCCTTCAAACAAGTAAGCTATGCCACATCTAATTTTAATATCATCTGGGATAATCCTCATAACGTCACATTTTACTGATGAAGTTAAAGTCAATGGAAACCTTATTTATTTATTTATTTATTTATTTATTTAACCAACCTTAATTCAGGTCCAGCTGCTGGTGACCAGTCAGGATGTTGACAACTACAAGCAGATCAAGTCAGATCTGGACCAGCTGCGTTCTATTGTGGAGAAGTCTGAACTGTGGGTTTACAAAAGGCAAGGAGAAGATGGGATGGATGGAGATGGACCCTCAGAGTCTGACAACAAAAAGAAGGTACACTGAACATTTGCTGATGTGATGAAAAAGGACAGTTCATCAAAAGGCTTTCAATAATGTACACTTATTATTGGAAGGACTCATAATTACTCCTTATTTTACAGGGAGATTCAGACAAGAAGAAGACTGAAAGTACCAGCAGTTACAACTACAGAGTTGTAAAAGAGGTATGTTAGTTTTAACTTTTAACTTTTATTTTCATATTTGGGACTCACCGCTCATTATTGCAGTGCTCCTTCTGTGTGTGTTTTCAGATCCTGCTGCGCCTCAGTAAGTTGTGTGTCCAGGAGGGAAGCTCAGGGAAAAAGAGCAAGAAACAGCAGCAGAGGCTGCTGAGGAACATGGGAGCTCACAGTGTGGTGCTGGAACTCCTACAGATCCCCTATGAGAAGGTGTGACACTGAAACTGAATATGAATGCAGAATAATTAGGAAGCTTTAAAGATCTTCATTGTTTTCCCTCTTTTACAATTCCCCATTAAAATTACATAACTAAAAAGAAGGTCTGTATCATCTGCTACAGGGTGAGGATGTACGAATGCAGGAGATCATGAAACTGGCCCATGAATTTCTGCAGAATTTCTGTGCAGGAAACCAGCAGAACCAGGCTCTTCTCCACAAGCATATCAACTTATTTCTTAACCCGGGGGTGAGAATCACAGGCATCTCACAGCTATTCTTTGGGGAGGGATTTCTATGACTTAAAGAATTCCAAAATACTTTTTGGAAAATGAATGTCCTCTTCTATTCCACCCTCAGATCCTAGAGGCTGTTACCATGCAGCACATCTTCATGAATAACTTCCAGCTGTGCAGCGAGATCAATGAGCGTGTGGTTCAGCACTTTGTCCACTGTACTGAGTCACATGGTCGACATGTCCAGTATCTCAAGTTTCTGCAAACCATTGTCAAGGCTGAGAACAAGTTCATCAAGAAGTGTCAGGACATTGTCATGGCGGAGGTCTGTTCTATGAGTAATGCTCGTAGTCTCTAATACAGAGGAGACAGTTTGGTAATAATACTGTACTCTCCACTATGACTCTCTCCCACTCAGCTGGTAAACTCTGGTGAGGATGTCTTGGTGTTCTACAACGACCGTGCCTCATTTCAGACTCTCGTCCAGATGATGCGTTCGGAGCGGGATCGCATGGATGAAAACAGCCCCCTAATGTACCACATACACCTGGTTGAACTACTGGCTGTTTGCACTGAGGGCAAGAATGTCTACACTGAGATCAAGTGCAACTCTCTGCTGCCCCTGGATGATATCGTGCGGGTCGTCACCCATGAGGACTGTATTCCTGAGGTATGAGAGTTCTTCTTCACTAACTTTAAAGTTGAGTGTGTCCACTTTATTTTAGTGTATTCAGAATTGTTGTTGGAGGGAAAAAACAAAACTGAAATGAAACTGTACTGCATGACAGTGTTGTTTCACTTTTTAGGACCTTAAACTGATCAAGAACAGGATTGTGAATAAATGTTTTAAAACTACCATGATTACTAGTAAATGTACCTTATTTAGTTTATTTATTTGGATTCTAACAGGTGAAGATTGCCTATATCAACTTCCTAAACCACTGTTACGTGGATACAGAGGTGGAGATGAAGGAGATTTATACATCCAACCACATGTGGAAGCTGTTTGAGAACTTCCTGGTGGATATTTGTAGGGTAAGCTACCAAGTATATGATTAGATGGAAAATCCAGTCAACACGCCATGAAGTGAACACACAGTATGTTACCTGTCGGCCACATGCAGGAAGTCTGATCCAGTGGCTGTGTGTCATGTTAATGTCTATTCTATCTTTGCTTAGGTGTGTAACAACACCAGCGACAGGAAGCATGCAGATACCATGCTGGAGCGTTATGTAACCGAAACAGTCATGAGCATTGTCACATGTTTCTTCAGCTCTCCTTTCTCTGACCAGAGCACAAGCCTGCAGGTAAAATGGGCCTTCATTTTAAATACATATTCTTCTCAGCTTGGTTTGAGAAAGAGGAACACTACTCATACATATACTGTACATACCATAAAATGTGGCGTTCTTCCGTTTGCATAGCTGGCTCGTCATATGTATGTAAGTAACGCTAGCGCTTCCCCAAATTTGGTTTCCCAACTTTTGGCTGTGTATCAATAGACTTTGAATGCCAAGAAGTATTCTGTGTGTGGGTTTTTACGTAGTCATAGTTTAGTCAGCACACAGACTCTGTTCTTCCCAGATCTGTGGGTGTGTTGCACAAGGTTTTGCTGAGACTTGGTGCAGATGATGTACTGATGCAATGTGGTTACTGTATTTCTTAGACCTTGTTGTAGCTCCGTCTCTTCTCGCCCACGGCTTTCCAATAAATCATGACCTCCTTAGATTCCCAAATCCCTCGCACAGTAACTTTGTGGTTTTTCGTTATTTGCAGTCACACACTTGATGCCCTGTTATCTGTTTGTTTGTTTTTGTTTCTATTTGGGTTCGGTAGAAAATCTCGATTATCCTTTTATATAACTCTACTTGTTAAAGTGTACCATTACGCGATGACACCACGGCACTTTCCTTTTTCTCTTGCAACAGGCAGCCATTATTGGAAAGATAACTGAGGTATTTATTCTACTCTAGGGCTGTGGCCAGGTAGAAATCTGTTGTACTCTCTGTTAAACACTGGTTTGGTGTGTTATACTGGGGAATACATGTGATTAGGAATAGCTTGCTTAATGGACCTGAAGTTGTTGACCCTTCTACCTTAGATGTTATAGGCTCACATTGTCATGTCTACCACAAATGGGGTTATGAATTCAACCTATTCAGAGAGCACAATAGTCACTCTGTTGGTTATTGAATATTTGTTCACGGTTTCCCTCCTCCATCTTTCCTTTACACTTTTCTCAGTCTTCCTTTTCTCCTTTGTTTAAATGTAAGATTTGATTTGTTTTTCCCCTGTCTTGCAGACCCGTCAGCCAGTTTTTGTACAGCTGCTTCAGGGTGTGTTTAGGGTTTACCACTGTAACTGGCTTAACCCTCTTCAGAAGGCCTCAGTTGAGGCTTGCATTAAAGTACTGTCAGACGTGGGTAAGACGTTAAGGCTAAAACAGACTACGAATTTCTGTCAAAACTCTCAATATTAAAAAGTGGCATATATTATAATCTGCTTTCTGCCCTCTGCCTAGCTAAAAGCAGAGCTATTGCTATCCCAGTGGACCTGGACAGTCAGGTGAACAACTTGTTTGTCAAGTCCAACAATGTTGTGCAGAAGAGCATCCTCAACTGGAGACTGTCTGCTAAGAACACATCCAGACGAGACTCCGGCCTGACCACATCAAAGGACTACAGAAACATCATTGAGAGGCTACAGGTTAGTAGCGAGAGTGCTGCTGTTTCACTGTGATAAATCAAATGCGCTTTCCACGCATTGTACTTTAATTGTCTACTTTATTTAATCATCAGCCAGACATCCTTAAAATAAAACACAAAAATAAAACAATGCAGCCAGTAAGTAAGAGCAAAATAAACTAGTAGCACAAACAGAGATTTAAAAACAAAAACACAGGTTACATTAAACTTTGCTACCTTTTTATTTCATTCATTTTTGAAAACTTGTATTTATTTTTTAGGTTCTGTAATGCTACATGTGTGTTATGAAGAAGGCCAATTTATTGAGGGGTACAAAAGGCAGTAATTGCTTTTATAAAGTCTGTTATCGACACATCTGATGGCAAAGTGGTACAGGACATCAAGTCCAGGTAGTTGTGATAAAATGGCCATTTGTGCCATAGTCGGTCTGCTACACAGGAACTCACTTAAAGATGCAGATGTCCTACATTTCCAAACGCACAGCACACACATGCAGCTTTTGTTGTTTTTCCTTTAAGGTTGATTAGATAAATGGGATTTATACTGATTCGTCATTTATGGTATTTGTTTGGCAATAAAATTCTCATCTTTCAAAAATGATTGTTTTACTATTATATTGGTGTCTTTTTGTATAGAATAATTGGTGTTTCTGTGAACAACAGGTGATTTCAATCAAGTAAAGCAACATAATTGTCTGATAGTTTTCCTCCCTGATATACTGATCTTACTTATGGTTTCACCTATCAGGCAGTAGCAGAAAAGCAGTGAATCTCTACCTTCTCTTTGGGCTTTTTGTGGAAGAGAATTAACAATACATGGAGGAAACTCAGTCTCCCTTTATATCTTGACTATAAACTGCTAGGTGACAGTAGCATGGGTTGAGTAAGTCTCCCCACCACCTTTGTTAATTGTTGATAATATGCCAAGTGATGTAATGCTTTCTGTAAGTGTGTGGCAATCAAAATACTGTAGAAGCTATATCTAAATGCATCCTACAAAAATATGTGTTACCAATAGACCATGTTTCACCACCCTATTCTCTAGAAACACGTGACTCAGTATTCACTGGAAGTCTGAAAAATCACAGCCCAGAGTGATTAAGTACAGCTGCTGACTCTACTAGCACACAAAACCACAGGACTCTGTAGTCCTGCTTTTTATCCTGTTATTCCAACTATAAAACAAAGCCATTTTGATATGGTCATAGTTTTCCAACATTGTTTTAGATGTTTTACTCAGACACCCATTCCTAGACAAACACAGGTTAAAAATAAATTTGGTTACTAAAACTGTGTACTTCCCCATTTTTCTTGTTGCCTTTACAAAGGGGATATAGTTTCTCAGCTTCTATGCTTCACCACTGTTTGTCTAGTTTTTTTTTTTTTTTCTTTTCTTTCCTCACTTCTTGACATTCAGAGTTCTGTAATAATCACCAGGCCAACAGAGTGATGCAACATCATTCATTTTCACATTTTCTCAGTAATCATCACCAGGCATTATAGGAAGTGCACAGAGAAAGGTGCCGTGGTGGAGCTTCTTATGGTTTGATTTGATGTGTAATGCACTGAATGCGTCCCTTCCTGTTTCTCTTAAATTTATATTAAAGCAGAATAATGTGAGGTTGACTACAGCTGGATTTCTTTGATCAAATGTGAATGAAATGTAGGATTAGAAGGAATGCTTTAACTATACATAACACTGTAGATAATCTGTAATATAATCTCAATTTTGTTACCTACTATGATGATTTGTTTAAATGATTGTACATTATACATCAGATCATGTAGAAAATGTGTTATTGAGGACATGTGGTGTCCTTATATTTTGAGTAAAAGGTTCAGGCTTGTAAACATGAAGATTAAAACATCTGAGATGACATTGTCTGTGTTGCTCTCTGATAGCTGATAGTATGTCAGTGAACTGTTAAAAAAAAAAAACGGCTTTAGTTTTTTGTAATAAAACACAGTTCTGGGTGATTTCTAACCTCTGGTTCTGCTTGATAGGACATAGTGTCTGCCCTAGAGGACCGCTTGAGGCCACTGGTCCAGGCTGAGCTCTCAGTGCTGGTGGATGTCTTACATCGTCCGGAGCTGCTATTCCCTGAGAACACAGAAGCTCGCAAGAAATGTGAAAGTGGAGGATTCATATCAAAGTGAGTCTCAACCACTTCCAGTGGTGTTGCTTTTTTTAGCAACACTTCTTGGAAGTCCTCTTCTGACCACTTGCACGTGTGCATTTGCAATTTTGACAACAAACAACAAACATAACCAGAGAGCAAACAAACTTCTTTGTCAAATTGACCAGACTTTCAGACCAAACAATAGTTTTCAGTGGAGGAATCTGAAGTGCAGCACACCAGCTCAGTAGCCTGACCAGAAGTGTGCTTGTTGCTTGTTGTTTGTTGGGTTTTTTGGACATTCACATGGTTGGGTACAATTAATTCATTCTCCATAGTCAGACTGTCGGTGTCAAGTTCTACTGTAACGTCCTGAAATGTCTAAACAGGAATTAAGCAGAGCAAACAATCTGAACTGTTAACCTTCACCATTTTGACAGGGTGGAGGAGATCTAGCATGCATCACAGATGCACACATGCAAGTGGTCAACTTTGACAGATCAGTCTAAAAATAGTAGCACCACTAGAAGTTGTCCAAAATTGAAATCAGGCATGGTTTTTGCTACTTATGGTCGGAGTCCCAGAGCTCAATCGGACATTGTACATACGTGTAGCTTAAGTTAGTATTTGGGGCACTGGTGGAGATGGGACAGCATGAGAATTTGTTGAACTCTGCTGCCCAGTGTTTGAATGTCATTTGTTTTACCTACTACAACTGTAAACTCATTTGTGATACAAGGAATCAGGACGTAGTGATGACTGGATTATCAGAAAGCCTAAAGCTGCCACTGTGGAGTAGGCCTATGATCGTTTGTCCAAAACTGTATCAGCCTGCTTTGGCTTTGGGGAATCACTGACTCTTTAAGTTTTCTGTGAACATAAACCATGTTCTAGAGTGCATTGAAGTCATTTTATCAATTCACTGTTTTCATTAATGTAAATGCGCTTTAAGCCCATGACTTCCAAATCTCTTGTTTGGGACAAAAATAATCACTGTGGAAATAGTTTGCTGTGATTATCATAAGACTTGAAATATATATATATAGTTATGGAGGGAAGTGGTTGGTTCATCAGTCTATTTCTATTGTTTATGCTCACTTTTTTCCCTCCTCCTTCCTCCCTTCTCTTTGACCAGACTGATCAAACACACCAAGCAGTTGCTCGAGGAGAATGAGGAGCGCCTGTGCATCAAAGTACTGCAGACACTGAGGGAAATGATGTCAAAAGACCGGGGCTATGGGGAGAAGGTATGTACCTCCTCCATTCCTGTTTCTCGTTCTCTGATTGTAGTCATGCCCAAGATTCACCCACACATGAGTTGAAGCAAGTTAAAACATTTTTCTGACATATCAGGATACTCTGCATCAAAACCTAGGGGAAGAAACGACATCAGAGAGCAATAAAAAATAGATTGAGTGCTCCTTGCTTACCTGAAGAGCCTCTGTAGAACACAAAAAAGGAAATGACTCATACACAATGTAGGTCATCAAGTCAGCCAGGGCAGTTTATGAATACTTTTTTTTTGTGTGTGTCTAATTTAAGTGGTTTTAAGAGTTTTTGAAAATTAAATTCAAAAAGATTCCCTCACTGCTTTTCTCCCAAAATAAAATAAAAAAATCAAAGTTATGAATATCAACTTTATTAACACTATTAACAACATGCATGGTCCAACTGTCTCACAACCATTTTACACACCATTCATTGGCTACTAATGATCACTTGTACTAATCCCTAATAAATTGTCACAACTGTCTCAACTTGTTTTCCAGTAAAAGGATAAAGCACTTTAGCATCACAGGTTAAAACAAAGTCAGCCAACTTTGAAAAATGCTTTTTTTTTTTCTTTTTTTTTTAAACTAATGAAATCAAAGTATTTTTTATTTTGATTTGCTGGCAGGGAATGTGTCTTCAAGTTACCTCGTGGTGGGTCTGTTTTGTGATTTTGTTTTTTGTTTTGTTTGCTTTTGAGTGGTTAGTAATGGATTCCCATTTTGTTTGTGTGTGTCTGTGCAGAAGATACAGATTCTATGTATGACTGACAATACCACAGATGGTGGGAAGCTTGTGAGGGTTCATGTCTTAATTATTACACTAATGACTCTTGCTGCTTGGTGAGGACACCTGTGCAGATAGGCAGAGGAAACAAACATGAGTTTTTAATGGCAAGGCACCTCAACAGATTAAATAATTGAAATCAACATGTGGTTAATTCAAAATCAGGGCTTCTCTTCTCCCGTTTTAGAGACTAATAACACAGTTAACTGATAGTTAACTGGGGCTGATCACTAATTCTGACTTTAACATAACCCTTTGTGTTGGGTCTATAAGCTGGAAGAGAAAGAAAGCAGCTGCTGGAAAAAAATACTAAATATCTCACCTTCTCAACCAGAAGGCATTAAAAATTATGTGCAAAACTGAGTACCTTTGCAGTCACTTCTCTTAACATGAAACTATTTGATGTAATACAATGTGATGTATATAAAGATGTTTTTACTATAATTATCTTTTTCTGATTTTAAGCTTTGACAAGCTCTCCTTTCACTTTTTTCACTAACTTGACATGCTGCGTGTGTGTGTGCGTGTGTGTGTGTGTGTGTGTGTGTGTGTGTGTGTGACGAACTTTACATTTACATTTGCACACTTGTGACAGCTTTAACTCACTAATCTAGCTCTACTAACTCTCTGCCTCCTATACTTTTCTCTTGCAGCTGATTGCCTTTGATGATGAAATGGATGTGGCTGAGGTTGATCACTTTACTTACTATTGCGATGTTCATTTGTCTCCCACTAACAAAATAGATGTGCTTGTCTTTCAAGTAGGCTTTCTAGCGTCTCAATCCCCATCTGTGTCGGCAGCTTAGTCCATTTCCCCGCTGTGTGCCTGTTAAGAGTTGCTCCTGATCTCTGTCTAAAAATGTAGCATAATGCTAAAATCTCCAGCTCACATACACTGTATGGACAAAAGTACTGGGCCACCTACACATTACACCGGCAGGAGCTGCTCGGGATTGGACACCTATACCATGAAGCTCCTGGTGGACTGTTTTTGTGTTGATGTTAATGCCAGAGGAGGTTTGGAACTCTGCAGTTATTGGGTCTGCAGAACACCAGCGACTTTTACGCACTATGCGCCTCAGGACTCAGTGACCCCACTGTGTAACTTTAGGTGGTGTGCCACTTCATGGCTGAGTTCATGTGGTTCCGAAATACTTCCATTTTGCAATAATACCACCTAAAGTTGATCTTATCAAGGGGGGAAGATATTACTCAAACTGACTTGTTGCAATGGTGGCATCCAATTACAGTAGGATTAAGTTGTTCTGCCACTCGCAGTGGAAATTCGGTGAGTTGGAACCACATTGCACCAAGCTTGAATTCAGTGGGCTTTTTTTTTTTGTGTGTGTGTGTGTGTGTTTTGTTTTTTTGTTTTTTTTATACACCTGTGGCAATGGGACTGAAAACACCTGAATTCAAAGATAAAGAGTTGTGGCCCAATACTTTTATCCATATAGTGTATATGCTTATGTGTCGTGCCTGTACTTGGTTGTATATTTATTTGCCATATTGGAGTGCGCTCTTTAGGTAAAGAAGTTTAGTTTTTAGAAGAATACTAATTTATTAAATACATCCTAGAGAATGCAAAAAAAAAAAAAAAAAATTAAAAAGTCAAAAGTAATCTTTACTCATAATGTTCTACAGAAACACTTTGGCCATTATTCAATGACATAACTCAAAAAGAGAGGTGGAGATTGTGACCATATATCACATTTGGTTAGATCCTGAATTGGTGACATTAATTTTGGGTCCCCAAGTTGAGACTGTGGTGATTGCATAGGTCTTTTGTGGTTTAAAGCTGGTTGTGAGGCATCCTCATTCTAGAATTTGAAGCTTCTTTGCATTAAAGCCTTGTCTGCTGTCATAGCTACAACTTTTTGAACCATCAGAAATGGCTTTATGGGTCATTTTATTACATTATCTCAGTCCTCGCTATATATATAAATAAAATAAAAAAATCCCCACTTGCCCCGCGGGTGGTCTTTTTCATCCTTCAAGCTCGGGTCCTCTCACCAGAGGCCTGGGAGCTTGAGGGTCATGCGCAGTATCTTAGTTGTTCCTAGGACTGCGCTCTTCTGGACAGAGATCTCAGATGTCGTTCCTGGAATCTGCTGGAGCCACTCTCCCAGTTTGGGGGTCACTGCCCCGAGTGTTCCGATTACCACGGGGACCACTGTTGCCTTCACCTTCCACATCTTCTCTAGCTCTTCTCTCAGCCCTTGGTATTTCTCGAGCTTCTCGTGTTCCTTCTTTCTGATGTTGCCATCACTCAGGATTGCTACATCTATCACTACGGCCTTCTTCCTTTGCTTGTCCACCACTACTATGTCCGGTTGGTTAGCCATCACCAGTTTGTCTGTCTGCATCTGGAAGTCCCACAGGATCATAGCTCGGTCATTCTCAACCACCTTTGGAGGTGTATCCCATTTTGACCTCGGGACTTCCAGGCCATACCTGGCACAGATGTTCCTGTAC
>VUQI01015044.1:13926-25045 GCA_015106735.1 Paratilapia polleni
ATAAATAAAAGCTTAAAAAAAAAAAAAAAAAAAGAAAAAAAAGAAGTAATTTCTTCCTCTTACTGTACACTGCACCAGCACCTCTTTTCACTAGGAATGTGCATGATTACATGTTGCTGCCCTTGCTAGTTGGAGCCAGAAATACAAGTCAAACATTATTTAATAAATGTAATGCATTAATGGTTCTAAGATCTTATGAAGCCACTTGCTACTAACCGTAGCTGCAGCTCAGACAGTTGGCTGTGGCCCTTTCTCTCTCTCTCTCGCTCACTCTGTGACGGGAAGTTTTAAACATGTGAGGTGGAAAGTGAGCAGATGACAGCAGCGTGAACCAGCGCACTTCTGCAGTACTTTGATGTAGAAATTGAATAGTTATATGTCGGCTGTGTCAGAGTAAACTGGCATATAAACATGTGACCAAAGCCTGTAAGGAAAGAAGGCTGCTGGTGCTAGCACTGCTACACTTGGCAAACTAATCTGACAATGTGTGTGTGTGTGATGTTATAAATGGTGCCAAGTTTAACACATTTCAGCGACATTTACAACACGATGTGATCAATGATGAATGTTAATTTTAAATACGCACACACACACAATTTGTATGGCAAATGTTTGACCTCGTCCATTAGACTTTACTCAGTTTTTAATGTTTTCTAAGTGTTTCCTTACTTTTAGAACAGTTGACTTGTGTGATTTTTTTTTTGTCTAAATGAATAGTAAATTAGTTGCCAAGAACATCACTACTTTTCACCCTCTGGCCGAAACCTGCTCTGACTGGTGAGCAGGTCTGGCAAAAATTCGGTAACGTGAAGCTATGTTTATCTCAAGATTCATGAAACTTAGTGGAGATGTGGAACATAGACAAAAGGAAAAAAATAATAGTACATTTGTGGTGTGGATCAGAATCAACATAAGACATCGGCACTAAATCACCTTTTAGTTCTCCACATGTGTACTGTCAGGGAATGCTAATAAAAAGCCACTTTAGTTTGGGCTGCTCAATAGAAATGCAGTAGAAATGAGAACACAATAGTCAACACCCAGTGCCTATTAACTGGTTTCAAACCTGTCTTAAAGTTTTTGTTTTTTTTGCAATTTCTGATTCTTCCTCAGCATTAGAATGTTGACACAGCTCTGGCTTGTGGGCATATCAAAGATAACCTCAGCAACATCAGCCATGCAGCGGGCCAACAGAAAGAATTTTCCTGTTGTTATTGGGACACTGTATTCATAAATAAAAGGAGGACACTCATATTTGCACTTGCAACATGTGTTGCACTTTGCTCTTGGCTGAGTCATTTTAGAGTTAAAGGGTCTATATTGAGTAAAGTACATGTACAAGGCCTCAAAAAAAAAAAATCCCTGTGAATTTATCCATCAAAGTGTACACAATTTGGGCTGTCCTTTTACTTGATGTGAATCACACAGAGAGATAAGATTTGAGATTGAGACTATTCGGGGGATTTTTACAAACCATTTCTTTTAGGTGGGTACAGAGACCTGCTGAAAACAGTCATGCTTTCAATGGTGCCAAATCGGTTAAAGCTTATCGAGGCTACCCATCAGCAGCCAAGTAGTTTGAAGAAACCTAAATAGGCAGCCAAGTCAAAAACTGACCCTATTATGGCACTCTGGGTGTCATCAAAACTACCTGTTACATGGCCATTATGCAAATATGTTGCACAGTGATGTCATTAAGTTACAGAAGAAAAACCTGGACTGCGAACAAGGTTTTTTCAGGCAATTCAGAAGCAGTGCTTCCTGTGGGAGGGAATAACTGCCTCTAAAGTGGACTTTGGGCTTCATAACTTGGCCAACTTTTATATGCACAGAAAAAGCTTTAAAAACACACTAAAGTAGGGGCAATGTTCCACTAAGAACAATGGGGACACTTTAAGTGCGAATGCATACAAAAACGTCTTAAACTATCAAAGACTCGACACAACAAGACAGACAAGAGTAAGCAGAACAATTACAAATGCGTAGGAAAATTAAAGAATTACACATTCATCCTTAAACTGTGCAGTTTAATGCTGAAGGTGTTTAGCTGTGCAGCATAATGCACAGACAGAAATGCTTTTCTTTTCAATGTAACTATAGAGAACAACTGGTAACTGAGCAGAGACAAACAGGCTGCTCTGCTCTTTGTGTGCATTTGTTTACATGGACATGAGACACTCGTCCCATGAGTTCATGAGATGAATTCAGTAAAACATTATCAAGAAAACACATCTTGGTTATCTGTCAGATGTTTCTCCTCTGCCTGTGACGGACTAAGGTAATGGGACATAGCATGAGCTATAGCTCCACCCCTAACCCATGCCCAGCTCCAGAATAAAAACTCACTCCAGTTGCAAGCCTCTAGCTCCTCCTGTGGTCGGTCATGTCTGCCTTCTCCACTGCCTATATCTCCTAGACAGGGTCCAGCTCGATGAAACAGCCTTCCTGCCAGCTTGTGAATAACAGACATCATACAAGGCCAGCTGATGTGCTGTGTTGACTTTTAAAACGGCAGTACGTCCAAATATTTTACCAAGGAGGAATTCCACAAAATGCACTATTAACTGCGTCTTAAAGGCCAAAACTTCAAGCTATCCTTGTATGGCGGTGTTTAGCCTATAGAGCAGAAGACGCGATGACCAACTGTGCAGAGCCTGGGCTGGAACTTCCTTGCGCCTTCACTTCCTGCTGCTGTTCACTCGTCTATCCGCCCTGCTTCTTCCTGTGGGTCAGAAATCAACTTTGTATAGCAGTTCAGCGGCTCTCTGCCTGCCCAGCCTGGAAAGTTCGGAGGTGAAACACGCTAAGCACCTGGACCAGCTCTCAACACTCTCCTTCCATTTTACGTAGGAAACAAAGACGGCTACCATGTTGCCCTTAATCTCTCGCTGCTCTGTGGAAAATTATGCTCCTGGGTGTGGGCTTTCGACCCCTTGCCTGCACCTGTCTCTGCGGATCAGGGAGGGCCCACAGCGATCAGGCTGATAAAGATTTGAAGTATGACACATGAACAAACCTTCCAACAGCAGTGCCTCCTCTGTCTATGTTTTGAACCTACTAATCCTTCATTTTCCTTTACTTCTACAACCCAGAGAGAAAACAAACAAACAAAAACTTTGTCCCAGGGCACCTGAAAGTCTTGGCCTTGCTATATGGGTAAGTAGTGGGTAACAGTGCAGAGAGACTGGAGGTCATTCTTCACACTTACTCTCTACCAGCAGCAAGGAGCTGACATTCATTTCACAGGTACCCGTTCAGACTTTGCTCACATGACCGTCATTTATGGTGTTATGGAAACATAAAACAGTGTCCTCCCGAGTCTCTTCTACAGCCAGCAATCCAGACTAAAAGAAGAAACCTCAAACTGAGTTTTTTTTTTTTAAACTCTCTTTTCAATAATTAACATTTATTTTACTTGCTTATTTATGTTATAAAGAAAAGTGTTAATTTGATGTTAAATAAGTTCATTAACAGAACAAGCATCTGTGTGAAACAAAAACAAAACGATGGTCCAAGATCACCTTTCGCCACATTACGCACACAAACATGCACGCACGCACACTCCGTGACACATACAAGTGTCCTTGTTCTAAATGCTGCTCATCACATGTTGTTCAAGAGACTCCTCAACTCCCAAGTTTGTGCCTGGAGAGAAATTACCCTTATGCATCATATGACCCCATCCCAGTGGCTTTTTCTTCCACTGATAACAACCAATTTTCTTCTGCTCTTTTAATGTCAAACACAGTCAAACACAGTCTTTGGGACCCAGTGCTCATGTCCACACTGCTTTAAGATCCAACTCATCACTTAATGTAAACATCCTGAAATATTATGAGCATCTCTCCTCTTGCTTCAAACCTCTGCATTTCTTCAACACGCAGAGAAAAGCTTTGTCGTGAAGTAATTACAAAGTGCACTAGGAAGCAACTGCACACAGGGGTTTGTGTTTGCAACGTTATTGCTGTCTTTCATAACCTGACGTGAGGGGTAGAAAAACGGTCTAAAAAACACAAACCGCAAGGAAACCTGTGACTGTTGTATTAGACTAGTTGTTGTCATCCTCACTGGTAACTCTGAATATAACCTCGGGCTCGTAGTCACAAGCTTTCCCACAGGATGAGCAGAGAAAATGAAGAACATCCCCTGCTGTTCCGTTGAGATGACCACGGCCTCACAGTAAAACAACTTGGCTGAAGTGCATTTGTGGAGGGGAATGACCACGGGTGTCTTTCGTGGGGTTTTACCCATATATTGACAAACCCAGTGAATTACACTACTGTTTATTCACTCCTCGATATTTGAGAAAGGGGTTTAAAAACTGTAATTTAGACTCATTATGATGCTCTGTACAGATGCTAGGTTGTATACTTTATATGTCGCTGCCATTATGGGAAACAGGAAATGACTATAGCAAAACGATCTAAAGACAGGCGGCATGATACAGCTAGCTGCTGCAACTTAGGGGTAAAGGGTACAACTCACCGCTCTCCATCTCATTGCCCTTCTTTGCTGTGGGCGTGTTGCCCATGATCGCAGGCTGATGGTTGAGTCCCTTGGCTTGGAATCAGTTTTCCTTTACAAGTCGCTGAGTGCTGCTACACCGCTAAGGCAGTCGCTGGACTCAATGAAGCTGACAGCTAGCTACTAGCTAACAGCTATCATTATTGACTAACTAATGTAAATGTAATTCAAACCAGTACTGTTCCGCTGTGAGTTTGGGGAGAATCAAGCCGAGCGAGAATATCAAAGTCTCCACCAAGCACTAGCGCTTTGGGTTAGCTAAGCTAGCACGTTAGCTCCTAGAGATAGCCAGCGGATATCAGCTTGGTAGCGTTAGCTCGTCTCGTTCCCAGAGAGCACAGACAAATCAAGTTGTCATTTATTTCCGCAGACGGCTTGGTTTATCCAAAAATCCAGTCCGGACACAGATCGTCGAAAGCCACTTCCGTCTGTCTAACTAGCAGGCTAAAGTTAGCTTCTAAGCGTTCCTCGCAGCCGTACCCTGGCCTTAACTAACCAGGTGCTATCTCTGTGTATGCAGGCCTTTTCAGTTGAGACCTGGATTAAAAAAAAAAATATCCAGTGCAGTCGTTTTTTTTCGCTGCTTGTTATCCTAGTTGAATTCTCTCCATTCGTTTCCAAAGAAGCCGTCAAGTGCAATGGTTTCCTGGGACCGACCACCTGATAGTCGATTCCTCAGATCAACAGAGCCCTTCCATTAATCTTCAGACTGCAAGGGAAACTCCAGTCGTCCATCCACCCGGTCCCGCCTCCGCCTGTCTCTGATTGGCTCCGTACACAGACACTTACGTGAGAGGCGTCGCTAGTGAAGCGCTCATTGGCTAAGCATCTACACAGTCAATCATTGCATTCATGCGATTCGACTGTCAAACGGCTTTGTCCCGCCTCACGGACTTGCCAGTAGCCAAAATGCCAATAACAGTAACCGTATTTTTCTTTTTGCTACAAATTGACAGCTGTTTGTATTTATAAGAGATCATTGTAGACAAAACAAATCAAACTCGATGATCTTGCAATAATCATCATATTTGCACTGCAATGTTTTCCACAGTCGCTTCTGTGGCCTAGCCACCCCCTTTACCCGACCAATCTGTGATTGGGTGTGACGTTAATACATGCTATTTTTAGTAAAATGTGAAAATATGAGGGGATACTCACACTTATATTTGTGTTACTCAGCTGACAGTGTTTAACTATGAAAAAAGTAAGTGTAGTGTGTACTTTAAAACTTGGATAACAAGTGAAGACAATTTAATTAGGAGCATACTCATACATAACAAATAATGTTCTTTTATTTGGAACACAAAACAGAAAAACAAAACAAAAAAAACATGGAGGAAGTGATATAACCCATACAAAACCCAACCATCAAGTGTGAAAAGGTGTAAGTGCATTTAGAACACAAATATAATGACAGATTATCAAATTCCTGTACAGCAACATATTGCAATTTAATTGCCTATTGCTTCAGTGCTGAAATCCTCTTAAATGGGTACAAGTCCATTCTGCACCAAGAAAGGAAGTAAGGTGGATCACTCAACAGCTTTCTGTTACATTACAGTTCAGCTTTATCACTTCATAGTTGAGGTTTCGTTTCCATGAGTTACACTGCAATATTGCTTTCAACACTGGAAGGAACTATCCATCTATAAATAACGGTCATGCCAGTCAGATGTTCATAATCTTCCTTGGAACAAATGTTTGAAACCCAGGGTGAGACTTCATGTTTGAGAAGTCTCGGGAAAATAAAGGGCAGCTATAAGGCAAGGATGTGTGCACATCCATTATTCACACTAGAATGTCCATAGGCATTCTTCAAAAATAAGGTCTCGTGCTGTCAGTCATCACCTTTTCGGGGAGGGGGCATCTTTATAAGCAGTCCATAGAGTTATCTGGAAGTATCCCCAAAGGTGGTGCCTTGCCAGGGAGACAGGATGGTGGAAGCATGGAGTTTGAAGTAGGATCCACATTTTCAGAGTCTTCCATTCGCTCTGCACAGCCTTCCCAGTTTATATGGAATCTGGTAACACGTGGGTTTGATGCTAGAATATTTCTCTGGAGCTGAAAAGGGAACACATAAAAATAAATACTTTGTGCACAAGTTAGTGTACTCTACATTAGTTACACAAGTTGTAACACGTGTAACAGCTGTGACTAAATGTAATATATAAAGTCTGCATGAACATTTTAAAACCTAAATGGAAGCATAAACTCATTCTGGCAGCTTTTGAGATTCTTTAAAATCTCCCTAAACTACTGATTAAATTTCTATTAGCTCCAGCTAATATTTGAAAACAGGCACACTGCTGCTATATGGTAGAAATGCATCCCACTCCATGTGCTCTCTAGGGCAAGAAAAAGTGACCCCAGTGGTATTTGTTTCACAACAGTTAATCACATAAACTCCATTGTAGTCAGTGCAATCCCTCTATTACAGCATTTCTTGGATCTGTGAGTGTAAGATTTCATTCCAAATGTCAGCTACCTTAAAAATGTGACACCTACAATCAAAGTCCTTTGTCATTACAACAAATCTCTCAGTGGCTTATTACTGAAGGAACAATCAGCACCAGTAAAATATCTGCTTAAAAAGTTACATAACCTAGGGAATGTGGCAATCAAACAATCACAACACTTTTTGTTCCAAAGTGCAGGCTTTGCTTAATTAAAGGCTTCAACTCCAGGACTCCAGTAGTGCACCATGCTGCTTGATGCCTTTCTGTTTTGATAGTAATAAGCATTGTTGTAAAAATGCTAGAGTTTCAAAGTGTGTTTACATATTTCCTTTTCAATTAAATATTTCATTAATTTCTACATGAAGAAGGTTTTAGGGTTGATTTTTATAGCAAAATCCCATTGAAGCAATGAGGTGCATCTCTCATCTATTAATACAATGCTACTGTTGCACAAAGTTAATGTAGCACGACAAGTCTCCCTCGGCAAATGACACATTTTGTAGATACAACCTCTACATTAAACACGCCTTTAAATGAGTGTTTCTTCAAATCTTAAAATACTGTCATTTGCTACTAAGAATTTGTATTTAGTCTTGTCATCATGTCAAAAACTCAGAAAATGTTTATAAAAAACTGCACATCTAGAGGGCATTAATGAAAAGGATAACCCTCATATGAGTGCAAAAGAGCTGGAAACGTTGGTGCACTGTTAATCCAAACAGGGCCTACATGGAAGACTCATCAAAAAGAAACCTTACCTGCAACCTTGTCATACAAGTCAGTGTCTGACATATCCAAAGCAACGCCTGGATATGCCAGACTTGTTTTGGAAACAACTGCTCTATGGTGGCAACCACCAAAGATCTGTCTGGAGCAGCATTTAAATAAAAGAACATCTCGCCCACTGTTAAACATAGGAGTGAAAACAAAAATCTGCTTTGCAGCACAGCAAACACTGCAAAAATGGATGGAGGAGATAATCATAATCATAATCAATATCAGCAACATTTAAATGAAAAAGTCATTCAGGTTAAGAAAATTAAGCTGAAATGAGGCTACGCTCTACAACAGGACTATGATGATCCAAAGCATGCATCAACCTCCGCCACAACCTACTTGAAATAATGGAAGTTGCAGCTTGTCTAAACAAGCCACTGACCACAGACCTGAACATTATGTAGATCTTAAACATTCTGTGTGTACAAAACAAATATCTCACAGCTTGAAGTGATCCGCACGTGAGCAGGTGAAAACTCCTAAATGAAGACAGTACCGATGTATGGTTTGTAAACGTCTGCACATTACTTTTGCGATAAGTATTAAATTGTGTCTATTCTTGGAAATTCATAGCAATTTTTTATTAAATAACATTTGAGCTTGCTGCATGAGTTGTATTTACTTCTTTCAACTTAACAAAATAATCAAAATGTTGGAATTTCCCAGTGGTGACCAAAGTATTCCATACAACTGCGTGAAGGCCTGTTCCCATTACACGTGTCACAATGAATGAGGCATCTCTCGTCACTATTCAAAGACTCTAAATTTTCAACTGCTGACCTCACTGGCCAGTGAAATTCAGACTCATTTCCAAAAATGACAAATCTTAGATGGTGAGGTTACTTGGGTCCAACTGTAACAGCTAAATCAGGTGTAGTGTTTTTTAATTTGACTGTGATCATACATGTTCAGTGGGAAGAGGCCTTTACTCTTTGTAGTGTTATTTCAAATCAGTAACAAAGATTAGGGAGTCATATCGGTACTGCAACTCAGATGATCCAGAAATCAACCATTAGTCTAACCTGTGTGTAGTCTGGCTTGATCGGAGGATTTTCACGAAGCTCTGGGTCTGTGTATTCGTTGTTCACATAGTAACCAATGCGAATGAACTCTTGGCTACGGTATGTGCAGGTTATCAGCACCACAGTAACTCCAACAGCATCACTTTCAGGAATCAATCCAGTGTTTGGGGCATCCGCCTGATAAACAAAAAAAAAAAGACGAAAATAATTATGCTTTGGAGCACCATTGCTGTCATGTGGTCAGATAGGCAATACTCCTAGTCACAAACAGTGCCCAATATGCTGCATACCATACAGCAAATCAATGCTTCTCTGAGCTTCAACTAATCATACCTGAAACACAAACATGTGTCTCCCAGCAGGTACCGGACCGACCAACACGGAGTCGAGGATTTGGTCATACTCTTCACTCTCTGCTGAGCCGACATAGATGATCTTCCATTCCAGATCTATAAACGGGAAACAGTAAATTGAAGTTATGTTTCATTAGAAAAATATGATGTTATCCTTGTGCCAAAAAAATGAGCCTGTTAACCAAATAAACAATCAGCTGACAAACAGCTATTAATTATGACAGATATGAATATTTAGGTTAATATGTAAAATGGTTTCTAATGGTTTAATAGCTTCTTATAATTAGTCTGATAGTGCGCCCTTACAAAGAAACATGTCCACATAAAGACATAAACAAATATAAAGAAACAAGTCTAAATGTTTAGATTTCCATCCAGCAGTAGAGCCATATTTTGTTTATATTTTTATAGCTTCATAGAAGACATAAAAAAATAAAAAATACTGGCTAATCAGCAAAGAGGTTTGATTTGGATGCAACTTGCTTTTTCACTAATGGAATTAACAACAGTTTGCCTTAGCATATTCATAAGTGTCGCCAAACGACCCCGGGATATCTGACAAGAGTCTACTATACTGTTATGACTTTAAGTCATGCTGTTATGTAACTTTAACGTTGTCTTTAAGCAACGTTACCTTTCACAGATCAACAAAAGGTAATCAGCTAAAGTAGCTAATGCTGTGTAGCTGTTAGCAGTTTGACACACTGAACTAGCAGCACACTCACGTTTTGGCTTCAGACAAGCGATAATGACAGCTGTTATGCAATGGTACCAACCTTCGGGGAGGTCTTCCATACACTCAAATGTTATTTCAAACTGAAAGGGGTTTCCAAAAGGGCTCGGGTTGTCTAGGACGGCCACATTCAACACCTGTACCTTCGCCATTGTTGCTGGAGCGGTAAGAAGGGGCAGTTTCCCGGGGAAACCTTTAAAAGCAACACTCCCGCAACACAAGCGATCAAGAGAATTATGGACCACAACCTGCGGTTTTACCCAACGTATGCCTTATTTATAAGACTAAGCTCACACTACTCACCAAAACGATATTTATATGATAAAATGTCATATATTTTGGAAATAAATTGCCGCCCTCCCGCCGCTTTGACTGTGTTACCCAGGTTTCAGCGCGCCTACGGCAAGCTGTACGTGCGTGTGATGGAAACATAAGCGAGGGGCCGCCTGGATCAGAAGAAAGGCAAAGTGCCTCTACTGACCCCTAGTTGCACAACAACAAAAGTCCGGACCCACAATAAACAAGCTACAGATTGGTTATTACTGTAATTATTTTAACCACAAACAAATAAATCTTTCCTGGGTGCTCGAAGAATTTCTGTAACGTGGCATGAATGTTTGATGTACCAACTCAGTGTTGCAGGCATTTTATTGGGGCTGTTAATGGCTACAGTTCACCATAAATACTTGGGCAGGGAGGTGATGCAATTATATAAAATTTATGGAGTCACACCCAGGACCGAGGAGTAGTGAACTGCATGCCATTAAACTAATAGATTACTGCATTTTCCAGTACTTCAGCTACACTCATACAGGTATTTGAATAGTGATTCAAGTATTACCAAACTGCTTTTCTTGGTCATTTTACATTTTGTGTAATTAACAAGTGGAACTACAAACAATTGGGAGGTATACTTTTTAAATTATTTTTTAGCACTACTTCTTACATACACTATATTGCCAAAAGTATTCACTCGTCTGCCTTCACACACATATGAACTTGAGTGACATCCCATTCTTAATCCATAGGGTTTAATATGATGTTGGCCCACCCTTTGCAGCTATAACAGCTTCAACTCTTCTGGGAAGGCTTTCCACAAGGTTTAGGTTTATGGGAATTTTTAACCATTCTTCCAGAAGCGCATTTGTGAGGTCAGACACTGATGTTGGACGAGAAGGCCTGGCTCGCAGTCTCCGCTCTAATTCATCCCAAAGGTGTTCTGTCGGGTTGAGGTCAGGACTCTGTGCAGGCCAG
>VUQI01015046.1:2488-17392 GCA_015106735.1 Paratilapia polleni
GATGCTCGCCACACCCAGTGAGTCTGAATGACAGACATCTTTCCCATTCCCTATTTGCGTGTGTCTGTGGCAGTCCCACAGTCACGGATGATGGGCAGGTTGGATAAACCAATATCAGCAGGAAACAAAAGCCTGTCAGTGCCTTGTGGTTTGGTTGTAGACTAAAAGAATGGAGGATATGAGTAGACTAATAACCGGTGTGTATTTCACTTAGTCTACACTAAAAGCTTCACAGCCAAGGTTTAGTCCTTAAGTATTGCAATACTAACAATATATCTAAAGCCTGTTTGTTTATATTTTAACGGGCCTATATTTTACAGGGCCTCTCTTATCCCAGAAACCTAACATTTAAAGAGCTGGATCTATAAGAGGCTATTTCAGAGGTAAACCTCTAAAAAATGAATATATAATCAGGATATCGACATATAGGACTTTTTTTTAGCACCTCAGCCCACAGTCTCTCTATGCTTCTGAAATGCGCTCTTGATTCTGCGATTCAAAGAGAGGTGATGTGTTGAACTACAGAATCTTAATGTGTTTTCTCATCTCTTGTTTCTGAGGAAGAGGCGGGGCGGGGAGGGGTGGGAAGAGGAGAGGGTTGGAGCTGGGGGGGAAAAGGCGGAACAAACCGGTGTGCCTCGGATACATGCTGTAGCTGCTCGCCCGCACTGCAGATTAACTCTTACCGTGCCGGGAGATGCAACGAAAGATGGTGAGTGAATTTTGTTTTGTTTTTTTTCCCCCAGCTGTTTGGACATTGCTCCGGTTTTAGGACCAGAGGAGGAAATGTAGCCGCGGTCCATCTGGTGCGGACAGGTACACAGTTCATACAGGTATTGAGCATCCTGAGCATCTCCTCTTCTCCCTGTCTCTCTCACACACGGAGCAGCTCACACACATACTCTCGCTTCCTCTGACACACACATTGAATCGCTACACTTGATGTTGTTTAGCAGCTCGTCTCTGGATGGCTATTCGGGAACTATCCGCTGTTCGACTGCTGAAACGGGTCGTCATTTGCAGGCAGCTGCGATTCACTGCAATGCCATGTCTCTGGTGGAAGTGTCCTCCTGGTTTTCCCAGTGTCCTGGACCTGTTAGTTAGGAGACAGCAGTGAAAAGCATTCTAGCAGAACACTAGCTAAGGACACGATTATCTTCTCAACCCAAATAAATGCAGGTGTTTCCTTTAGGGACTTTGTGACACAAGTGAGGAGATGGTAAAGGTTGATGCCATTATCTCCTGTGTACTATTTGAAGCATATAGAGAGCATTTTCTAAATTCTGTTCACCGGACAGTTATATGATCACATTTGTGATCCAAAATGTCTGAGAACACATATCATATCAATCCTGAAAGTTCTTCCCTCCCTAGCCATCATTAATAAATAATAAATGAAAGGAGCTCTTCTACTTCAGCTCTTGTCCTGGAGCCTGACTCTATCACTTTGTAGCCGACTGAACTGGTCAAACTCGAGCTGGATGCTGTAGTAGTCAAGGAATGTGGGATTCCCTCTCTAAACACTGGTAGCATCGCCCAACTGAGGAGTATAATCTGTCCGACTGGACCAGTGCCAGTGGCTCACAGACGGCAGTGCAGCCTCCAGCTGAGCCCCTGAAATGGATGTTCTGCCCCTTTAAATTTAAATTATGCAAACTTTACTTCTCCTCTGATCTTCCATGAGACAGTCTTTGAGGATGAAGATAAAAATTATCTTGACTGTCATGAGGCAGTGGAGAAAATAGTTTTAAAGTATATGTTGTTACCCCACCAGAGACATCTTCTCTTTTTCAGATATAGCACTAATGATCTCAGCATTAACCTATGCAACCTTGAATATTATACTCTGGTGTAATTTCAAAGGAATCATCTTCTTATGATCTTGCTCACTGCTAAGCACCTGAGAGTGCTTTAAAGCTGACAGCTAATTGTCCCCTTTACCCATGAAACCACAGTCTCAAGATTCCCCTTATCCAGATCCATCCATTTTCTTCCACTTATCCTATTGAAGGTTGCGGGTGGGGGCCCAGCTGCCACCGGGCGAGAGGCGGGGTACACCCTAAACAGGCCGCCTGTCTGTCACAGGGCCAACACAGAGAGACAGACAACCAATCACGCTCACATTCACACCTACGCCCAATTTAGTATTACCAATTAACTAACCCCACTAACTTTGTACTGTGGGAGGACATGCAAACTCAGAAAGGCCCTGGCCAGATGGTGGATTTGAACTCAGGACCTTCGTACTGTGAGGCAACAGTGCTAACCACTGCGCTCATACATGAGCTGTCTTTTTGCATAATGAGAGGTAAGTGAGAGGAGGGAGTAATGGCAAGGAAAAAAGAAGCAGGAGCAAGAGGAATTGTTGATGTAAAGAGGTGATGTATTCAAACTCCCCATGAAGGGCATTCGCATGAGCTTCATGTGAAATGACTAAGCACCAGGCAAGTCATAGGCACTTCCACAATTACAGGGCTGTACATGCATGCATCTGCTCTCAAATAGACACACTAAGACACACATGACAAGACAACCCCCTGATGTCACTGACAAGTATCTGGGTTCATCTGACATCCTTGTGTGAACGTGCTGTTCCACAGAATCCAGAGAGGAGCAGGGAGAAATCTGCAAATACCAGAGTCAGTTTCCAAAATATATGTGTTAATATCTTAACACAAATAGACCCTTCATCAAAAAAGCAAAGTAAAGTCTGTTTTAATCAGTTTAAAATTAGCATAGTCCCCAGAGAAAAAAACTTGCCCTTTAGTGTCCTTGCTTGATCAAAGACAAAAATCCTCCTCACACTTCACTGGTCAGAGAGGGAGGATTAGAAATCCCTGGACACATGACTGCATTAAAGTGGACGATGGATGGGAACAGAGAGCTTTCCAGAAGAAGGTGTGAGACAGTATGAATTCAGACTGTTGCTCTTTTAATTTACACTAATATTCTGATGTACATTCAATGACAACTTGCACCTCAGTGTACTATTATAAAAATGCACACATTGTACTGCCCTAAACTGGCTGTCTGTCTTTCAGGGAAGGACTAGTCACAGATTCTGCTTTCCCAAGCTCATGTAACAACTCTCCCTGGGGTTTGCAAGAACACCTCCTTAAACTCAGCTCATTCCTCAACCTGCAGCACAGGGTGTGTGGACTGAGGCCAGACGCCGTAGAGACACACAAACAAGGGGATGCTCAAAGAGGAGGCCGAGTGAGCAGTGTGCATTATGTCTGTTCTTCTGCAACAGAAGAGCTGCATGCAACTGTAGAAGAGTCTAAGCTCTGAAGAACACAGACCACACAGTATGACCTGCTACCTTTCCACACAAGGTGACAGGGGCTGAAGCTGGCCACAGGTTCCTGTGGGTGTGTGGCTACGTGCGTTGTTTTGTGGAGTATCTAACTACATCAGGGAACGTCCGGTCTCCCCTCTAGCCCAGAGGGGGGTTGTGGTGTGCATTCTTTGTGTTCCTGATGCAGAACGTCCTCGATCAAAATTTAGACATGGCCACAGCTCTACTTGCAGGCGAGAAGCTGAAGGAGCTGATCCTGCCGGGTTCCTCTCAGGATGAGAAGGGCGGGGCACTGGCTGGCCTCATGGTACAGCTCAAACTGGAGCTTCCTTTTGATCGTGTTGTTACTATAGGGACGGTCATCATCCCTATCCTGCTGGTCACCCTCGTTTTCACCAGGAACTTTGCAGGTGAGCTTCTAGAGGGGGTTCATTGCTAAAGCCACAACTGTAGCTGTTTGCCCTCTGACTGCTTTTGATCAGGGTAGAGACAGAATGTAGTATAGGACGATAAGGGTTTTTGGATAAATACATAGAGTAGTAAGAAGAAGTGTAAGCAGGAAATAAGGCATCAAGGAGAAGGGAGCAGAAAGGGAGAGCTGAAAGACTAGAAATGCTAGAGAGAGAAGAACACAGATTGGAAATTTGAGGAGTGAAATTGATTGTAGAGTGGGGAAATAAGAGAGGGTTTGGGTAGCGGACAGAGTGAAAATCCTGGGAGGGATGTTGGTTCATTGCTGAGTCAGGCTCTGTGTAGCATGTAACCAGCAGGGACTATGTGTTTAAACAGCAAGACGGTGTCCAGACGAGTTTAACATTTTTAAGACAACTCAGCACAAAGTAGGTGCCTTGCCTTCTGTGAATGAAAGAAGTATTGTCATTGCACATATTCTCTTTATCCCTATTAACAAAAAAATATGTTTTAAAAAAAAATCTAATAAGAAAATTAAAAAGCAATTTAACCACTAATAATATCAGACATGACAGCACTTAGTTCCACAGATAAGATGGAACTGCTGCAACCCTGAACCACTTAGACTGGTACATAATGGACAGTGAACTGATCCGGGGTGTTCTCACTTCCTCTTTGTGAGCCTTAAAGGTACCTCTATCATTTCAAAAAGTGGAGTGATTATGATCAGAAACACACAGTGCTTTGTGCTGAATGGAGGTAAGATTCTAAAAGATGAGATAGAGTACTGATTAAAAATGAGACAGTTTGGAAAGATGCAAGATATTTCCTAGAGAATGTGAATCACTGAAAGATGCATCTATTGATTCAAAAGTCCTAGTTTTAACGATATCGTTTTAGGCACTATTTGGAAGTAAAAAAAATAAAGACAAGTTATTAGTACAGCTGTCTCTAAATATCGGCAGCATTTTGCAGAGCCATGTTATGGTTCAGTTTTGACTCCTAATACTCAGTGTTGTATGCATGTGCATTTCCAGATATGCTTTCCTTTTTCACTTTTAAATAAGTAGCAAAGACCCCATTGTTAATTACAGGTGATTTTATTAAAAGTACATTGGTCTGATCTTACATATCATTTACTCAGCTTGCCAACAGAATCTTAAGACACAGATGTTGTTACTGACAGAAATAATTGGTGAAATTAAGACCCAGAATTCTTCTCTTAGCTATAATATTTACATTGTATTATGAGATATTATGAAAAAAATGTTTGGACTTATTTTTTTTATCTGTGCTTTTCTCAGAGGAGTCCATATACTGTTACACACCACACAACTTCACTCGAGACCAGGCACTGTATGCAAGAGGCTACTGCTGGACAGAGCTTCGTGATGCTGTACCTGGAGTGGAGCCAGATCATTGGCCTTCACTATTTGAGCACAAGTTCCTCCCATATGCCCTGCTGGCCTTTGCTGGAATCATGTACATTCCTGCTTTGGGCTGGGAGTTCCTTGCCTCTACGCGGCTCACTTCAGAGCTCAATTTCCTGCTTCAAGAGATTGATAACTGCTATCATCGAGCTGCTGAGGGCCGAGCCCCAAAGATCGAGAAGCAGATCCAGTCCAAAGGACCGGGCATAACTGAGCGGGAGAGGAGGGAGATTATAGAGAATGCAGAGAAAGAGAAGAGCCCCGAGCAGAACCTGTTTGAGAAATATTTGGAGAGACGAGGCCAAAGCAACTTTTTGGCCAAGATTTACCTGGCACGCCACCTTTCTATTATCTGCCTCAGTTCCATCCCCATTTCCTACCTGAGCACCTACTATGCCCGCCAAAGGCAAAATGAGTTCACCTGTGCACTAGGTGAGCCTCCAGACATTAGCAGCTATCTAGAGCTGAAGCTCAGGGTCAACTGTAAGCTGCCTGCTGTGCAGCTGCAGCGCATCATGGCAGCAGTAGATATCGCTCTACTCTGCACCATGAACCTCATCATTCTGGTTAATTTGCTGCATCTTTTTGTGGTGCGCAAGTCCAACTTTGTATTTGACAAACTGCATAAAGTTGGAATTAAAACACGGCGACGCTGGCAGAAGTCTCAGTTCTGCGATATCAATATCCTGGCTATGTTCTGCAATGAGAACAGGGACCACATCAAGTCGCTTAACCGACTGGACTTCATCACCAATGAGAGTGACCTCATGTATGACAATGTGGTCAGGCAGCTGCTAGCTGCACTTGCACAGTCCAACCATGATGCCACACCCACTGTGAGGGAATCTGGGATCCAAACAATTGATCCCAATATGGATCCTTCTGATCTTGGGGTAGGAGAGATGGGCAGTGAGCCGCTAGTCATCAAACGACCCCGTAAGAAGATTAAATGGATCCCAACCTCAAATCCTCTTCCTCAGCCATTCAAGGTAAGGCAAAATTGACTATCCTCTAGAAACAGAATAACACTTACTTTAAAAATGTGCTCACTGGAGCACACAGACTGTAGACCAAACTCCTTCAAACAGTGTAATAGTAACTCATGGTAAGGGCCTCTTTCACTGAAGAGGCAGAAGAAGTAGCTTTCATTTAGGACTTACAAAATATGCAAAAGAGTAATGAGAACACTTTAACCATTGTCTTTGGCCACTTGAACTGTAGTTGAAGCTGTGGTATGACCTGTTTTTGTTTTCTGTCCATTTTGAAGGAACCCCTTACCCTGACACGCCTGGAAAATAACGCCAAGCCGGAAAAACCCAAGCCTCTCAGGCGAAAAATAGTGGCAGACAGCTTTATTGCACCACTTGTGGACAACAAGAGCACACAGCATCCTTCAACAAAAGGTATCCAGTACTTTGAATCTATGTTAAGAAAGAAATTTTAAAGTTGTTCTAATCAGTTTAAATAAGGTAATACATAAGTTAAAAAAATTTATTAATTAATTTAAAAAAAAAGCATATTACCTGACCAGTATGAAATAGCAAACAGACAAATTCAGCAATCTGTGACTGGAAATAGTGGAGCATTTAGCTTCTAAGAATTTTTCACAAAAGTAGGTGAGAACCAAACAAGCGACAAACAACCAAATATTCTAAATGAAGGAAAATGTTTGGGCCAGAAAATCATATGAGGCAGTTTAAACTATACTCTGAATGGATGCTCTGTCCATCTGCTGTAATCTTCTACCTCCTGTTAAATTAGACTGTTTATTTTCTAATTGCAGATATTAGTGGAATGGAGAAAAAGCACACACGCAACTTCTCTTTGGATGTGCATCCATACATGTTAACAACTCGTAAGCCCAAGGTGGAGACCACAATCACAGAACCTTTACCCTCAGAGCACAACATGGATAGAGTGTACCTTGAAGGGACACACAGTATTGTTCATGTGTCTGGTGCAATTACAGGTAGGTCTCATTATGTTTAAGCCTGAGAGACAGAAATACTGCTTCATTTAGGTGTGCCTTATATGGTGTATATTTACAACTGGTCCTTGATGGAGACAGTGGGCATAACTTTTGTAAATTCCACTTTCATATGATGCTTATGCTGCATGGCCAGTCACCATAGGCTAATATTTTTTACAGTTTAGATTTTGACTTTCTTTCTCTTTATCTCCCCTTTTACTCCATGATTGTGATTTCAGAGACTAAGGTTCGCTCTCCAGAATCAACCAATGCTGCCTTCTCTGCAGTGACCCTGCCCACCACTACATATGTAAATGGAGTGAGCCCCAACCCTCCCTCCAGTGAGGATGCACTCAGTCCCAAGTCCTCCCCTCCACAACCAGAGCCTCTCGCCCAGAAGGAAAACCCTGATTCTCAACCTCCATCCCTAACAAGAGCCCCCACACACCAGCTACTGAGTATGCATCATACTCTCTTTGAGGAGGAACAAGATGAAAACAGGAGGGACAGGCTGGCAGAGAGGCCTGGAGAGCTGATTGCTGCTGGAGAATGTTGAAGAAGAAGAGAAGTAGAAGGAGGAGGAACAGTGACTGAGATTATTTTCCCTGACACTGCACTCTACGCACATAACCACCATGCCAATCACCTCCTATCAACAGCCACCTCTACTCTTTCAATTAACTTCTACACTTCCAGAATAGTTGGATTGAAGAGAAATGGAATAGTGATGACTTGGGAAAACTCTTGTGGCAAAAGTGAACTTTCAGAGAGGATAAACTGAGAGAAATGTGCTTATTTGCCTGTGCTGACCAGTTTATTACTGTAGGAAATGATGTCACA
Source organism: Paratilapia polleni (assembly GCA_015106735.1). Lineage (NCBI taxonomy): Eukaryota > Metazoa > Chordata > Actinopteri > Cichliformes > Cichlidae > Paratilapia > Paratilapia polleni. The sequence continues at coordinate 10,437 of VUQI01015046.1, forward strand.
CTCATGTCTCAGGATGATGTGTACAGCTAATCACCCACCAATGAAACCAGCAGTGACATAATTCAACAGGGTGCTACAGTGCAGGGTCACACGGCTATACTGAAAAGGTATATAGACAGGGTAAAGACAGATGAGTGATTTTTCTAATTAAAAAAAGCAGACACTTTAGAAATGCAAATCTGCAGCTTCAAACAAAATGTATTTTAAACACATGATAATGCTTAGTCCCTTTATGCCAATAGCCAAGTAGACAGGTAGCTCGTGCAATACAGTTGTTGAGATCTGCACAATTAATATGCAAAAGATCACAGTATATTTGTGGCAATAATGTATGCGCTTAGAACATCTTATTCCACATGCTATACATGTATAGACACTGTATGTGACTCACTGCTTGTGGGGTGTTTAAATATGACATATTTCATGGCTAATTATTGCCATTTCACCATTGATTAGAAACACAGATCTTAACTATACTTGCACCGCATTAAAAGTAGGCAAATTGGCTTTTTTTTTTTTTTATAAAGGGACAGCAGACTCTATTGAAAGTGTGACTTTGTGAGACAAAGTGGAAATGCAATACTGCTCAAAGAAACTGATAGCAGATATCTTTTGATTCAGTAAAAAAAGAAAAAAAAGGCAGTTATAGTGATGTGCTCTTCTTAAAGACTTTAATAGCAGCTCTATGATGAAGGGAGCTGGACTCACTGGTAAAATATGACCTCTTGCATTCTGTTGGCTTCTTGTGAAGTGCCGTAATATGAAGTGAATGTACTGATGAGCAGGGTAAGGGTTTATAAGGATGACTAAGGTTTTCATTATCTGCTAGAACCACACAATCTAAACTTCTTGCATATCTTACAGCTGCATATATTAGGAGACAGAAACTAAAGGAACTGCCTGCACTGACTCAGAAACCAACATGACTAAAGAATAGGTAGACCTATGCATACATCGCTTACTCGTTTTTCTTTTTTCTTCTGGGGCATTAAACTAGACACACACTCCAAAGTGTTTGATGGGAGACAGCAATTTTCCACTTCGGCCTCAAATTAAATCCGTAGTCCTGGTGGTAATTCATCATACTTAAGCACACTAAATGCATCCAAAAGCACTTTAGGACTAGTAGCACTAGTGTGTGAGAGCACATTGTATCACAGCTCTGCTTATACCTGTTTTTTTTCTGTGTTGATTTACACATTGGGACTGTTGCGCTGCGAAAATAAACCTCTGACAGTCTTAATGCTAGTAAACACGTGGAAAATAGAGTCCAGGCTTTGATTGTAATGTGTGAAATGTTCATGAAAACGGATTAAAAACATTTTGTTTATAATTAAACAAACAAACAAAAAAAAAAGCGTCTCAACAGTCTATGACTACGTGTACCAGAATGCACCGCGGCTGTCAGTTTCAGCCGAGCACTGTGCTGCTGTACTAGCGAGGAGCACTCTGGCAGACGGGCCGACTTAGTAAGTAGCAGGTATTTATTTTTGGACAACTATCGTGTGTAGTACCTCATATCTGGTACTTGAGAATCGTTGCATTTATTAAAAATTCTCCCTTTTCAATTTCTCTAATTAGACTAAATTCCTGGCGGACTTGTTAGCCGACATTAGCATGAGTAATGGTAGCTAGCCACACCGAGAAGTCCTCAGTAACTAATCGTTCAGTATTTAGCAACCGTACACCTGGAAGTAACGTTTTACTTGCTTTTAGACCTTCCACCGACTAGTCGCTTCTTCTTTTGCTGCGAAAGACTCCTAACCTTACTGATAATGCGATGTCCATGTTGCAGATAACGCTGCCTCTGATTTTATTCTCAGTGACTACTTTAGCCAATATTGTTAGCCTTTAAAACTACGTTTAGAGAAGTCAACAGCTGTTGTTACACATAAAGCAACGTCAGCAGTGAGTGACGCTGCGCTGTGTCTACGTTGCTGTCAGTGAACGCATCATCGCTCCCTGTGTGCACCAATGTCTTCAATCTGCTCTCTGTCACATACAGCTCCTAGTGCTGCAGGCATGGACCAAGACAACAACTCGGAGGTTGGTAAAGAAACACGTTTGTATTTGTCTTGCTAAGAGGCTGAGAGAAAGGGGTGTTTTAGCAGGTGGGAGATCACCCTGCTCAGCCTGTGACTTTTTTAGAATGATGTAACATTAGTCTGTGTTGTTTCTCAATCACCAATTATGTGCAGCTGCCCCACCTTTCTTAAATTGGCTGGACTTGAGCAAGAATAAGATTTTAATCTCTTGCTGAGGTAAATAAGTCCACTATATATGACTTTACTGTTTCAATGTCTCACAGGAAGAGTCAGTCGGCCCTTCAGAGGAAGAAGGACTGCCTTGTCTACCTCCAGAGCTTTGTAAGCTGTTGTTTCTTTTTTTTCCCCTTCTAAACACATTGTGAGCACGGTATTTCATCAGAAAATGTACGCAGTTCCTCTTTTTCAAGTGACCGCCTGCTGTGTAATTGTCCCTCATGTTCAAAATTTTTTATTGAAGATATTTAAATAAAAAACCTGAATTTATTCTGAGACTAATTAGTGCATCAAACTGGCAGTGGCATTGCAGCAGGCATGTCATTATTATTGAAGTAAATCTCTTCATGGTTCAATACCAAGTAACTCTATGCTTGTATAGGAAAGGGATTTTCCCAAAGCTTTAAAATATTTTATTCTCATGTACTGCTACTGTCTGGAGCAATGTTTTATAATTTCCATTGGTAACGCAGTAAGAACTCTATTTTTTCCTCACTTAAATGCATGTGCTAAAGATTTTGTTAGGGTACTCCTCACAATTTGAGGTAGTACATTATAGTCCCTCACATATCATAACGGTTACAGTAACACATGACTTTCTCTACTTACATTTTTCTGTTAGTTTAATAAGCTTTCCTCCCACTCCTGTATAGCGGATGGTGAAGCGATGGAGTTGCTTTGGCAGTTGCGAGCCCAGCGCCGCCAGTCGTCTCCTGTACTCCCAGAGACAGTGACCCGTCTTACTGCACCTGATGGCAGCATCCTATACCTGGTGGGCACTGCCCATTTCAGTGACAGCAGCAAAAAGGATGTGGCCACGGTGAGCCAATTGGTGGTGGTGGTGGTGGTGGTGGGGAGATTTTTACTGTCCAGGAAGCCAATTAGACCCTTTTAAAATGTGATATGCTGTGAGTTGTAAATGAAATAATGTGTGTAAATCTGTGAATGTGGAGAAGTGCTGTAACATGACAATGAGTAAGCCTGCATGTGTAAATGTTATTTCAGTTGGTATTCCTATTTTGTCTTGTATTTTTTTCTTTCACATTGATTTCTTTTGTCTTTACTTCCTTCCTCGCTGCTCATTTGCTTCATCTTTCCACTCTTGTGCTCTCTTACTGTGTTTGTCTCTTATTTTTCATACCCGCTGTGCTTCTTCTCCCTCACACAGACAATCCGCGCTGTGCAGCCAGACGTGGTGGTGGTGGAGCTGTGCCAGTACAGGGTGTCGATGTTGAAGATGGATGAGAATACGCTGCTAAAGGAAGCCAAAGACATCAACCTGGACAAAGTTCAGCAGGCCATCAAACAGGTCTGGCTTTTCAAATGATGAGGAACAACAGTGGTGGTGGTGTGGAAAACAGCAATAGCAGATGGAGAGAAGTGGAAAGGGTGACAAAGAAACAAAGAACATATGTTCTGAATAATGCAGTAATGGTCTGTCGGACTTTGTACTAGATGCCTGAGATGTAAGAGCGGCTTCCTTTAGTTCAGAACTTAAGAAACCTCTTTGAGAGTTGCTCTTGATTCTTGTTGCCCTTCTTACCTCAGTGACTTGTACTACTGTCAGATTACTGCATACTTAAAGAAAGACCACTGAAGGCCTGCATGTCTGTGAGTATTAATTTATTCCCTCTGTTTGTCAGAATGGGCTGATGTCGGGTCTGATGCAGATTCTCCTGCTCAAAGTTTCAGCTCACATCACAGAGCAACTGGGCATGGCACCTGGAGGAGAGTTTAGGGAGGCCTTCAAAGAGGTAAATCATACAGATAAAAGCAAGAAGTGGATAGTATTTAGTTACTTGTGATCATCTTCTTGTTTTTTTTTAAATAACTTGAACTTTTTCTTTCCACACAGGCTGGACGGGTACCATTTTGTAAATTTCACCTCGGAGATCGGCCAATTCCTGTGACGTTCAAGAGAGCCATTGCTGCTCTCAGTCTCTGGCAGAAGGCCCGCCTGGCCTGGGGTCTTTGCTTTCTGTCCGACCCAATCAGGTATAAACTCATCTTGATCACTTGAAGACTCTCTTTTAGTAACTAAAGTTTAACTGTTATTGGTAATATTTGTGGAAACTGGTGAAGTGGTAGCAAACGTTTTGCTTTTAGCAGCCTTTGCCTGGGGAAAAATGCAACTGCACTATGTATTTGTGAGTGTCTTGGCTGTCTCTTTTGTGTAAACTAGGCAGTGAGTACTCACATTTCCAAAGTAACAGTAACTCTACCAATTTTTTTGACTGCTGATGTCTGTTGTATGTGACTGAACGCTTTCTGCATAAAATGATTGTGGCTTCCAGCAACTCTGAGTTTGGACCTTAATTTTTTTGTTATATTTGCCAATGTGTAAAATGGTGTTGGTTATGGAGACCTAAACAAATACACGCTTGAAAGTCTGTTTTTAAAGCTAATTTTGGAGACCACTCTGACAGCCTGACAAAGTTTATTTAAGCTGACCACTTACTGTGTCACAGTTCAGGGACTGGAATTTTGATCTCCACACTAATTTTGCAGTAAATGCAATGAAGAAAATTAAATACTTATCAAAGGATAAGAGTTGCTTGCTTTTCATAAAAAGACTTAAAGAAGGGAGTGCTAAATTGTTTCTAAAACACAAATAAATGCTTCATATAAAAAAAGCCATCATTTAAAAATAATGCAGAATCACATTACTTGTGTTAATCTCTTTCTTCACTGTGCCATACTAAAATGCTGTTAGAAAACAAAATTGCATTCTCAGTCCTACATGACCTCCGTTTTGACTGTTAAATTGAGTGTTGTGTTATCTTTCAGTAAAGAGGACGTAGAGAAGTGCAAACAGAAAGACCTGCTGGAACAGACTATGTCAGAGATGATTGGAGAGTTTCCTGCTCTTCACCAAACCATTGTGGCTGAAAGAGACATCTACCTCACACACACCCTCCGCCAGGCTACACGTTGTGTGGAGGCCCCCCCTAATGCCCAGAGTGTGTATCACACTGCTCAAAAAGCTAGGATGATGTATTGGTTTCATCTCATGTTATTATATACTCACCAGACAGTTCATTAAGTACACCTCTTCAACTGTTCGTTAACGCAAATATCTAATCACCCAATTACGTGATAACCTGCTGAAGTTCAAACTGAGCATCAGAATGGGGAAGAAAGGTGAACGTGGCAAACCTTGAAATGGATGGGCTACAGCAGCATTAGGCCACACCGAGTGTCACTCCTGTCAGCTAAGCAGTCTCTTCCAAGACCTATGTACACATCTATCATTCAAATGTGTTGCTCAGTTGTTGTGTAATCAGCTGACCAGTAATGACAGTGTGGTTTGAATGTGGTAGAAACCTTTAATGGAAATGCTTAGTCATTTTTTTTTAAGAACAAACAGTGGGTAATTCTCTTACTACTTTTTTTTTCTTTTTTTTTTTTATTAATTTAAAAATGGTATTAATTGTTTAACTGCAGAAATGGCTATGGATACTGTAGTTTGGCAGTAATACATTTGTTCTGTGAAGCAGGAGTAAGTAATTTCTGAATAGTTAAACTAGGGGAAACCGTGCACATCTGGGGATTATTTCTCTGGAATAATTCTATTATTTTTAAATAATAGAGCAAATCCCACAGATTATGTGGGATTTGCTCAATTCCATAATATGTGTTTTCATGCATGAGCATTTCAGACTGTAGATGTTTATGTGACAGAACATTTGCTGTTCTTTTTGTAGAAGTGCCTGCTGTGGTGGTGGGAGTGGTAGGGATGGGTCATGTCCCTGGCATAGAACGAAACTGGGACAAGCAGCTCAACGTTAATGAAATCATGAGGTATGTTTCTTGTATTGTTTGGACCCTGTAAATTACACCATAAATCCATAAACCTATTCAACCTGTGTTTGATTTGACATTACGACTGCAACTCTGTGTATCTGTCTGTGTCTTTCTCAGTGTTGCACCTCCCTCACGCGTTGGCCAGGTGTTGCGCACGGTCATAAAGGGCGTCATGATGGGAATGCTGGGATATGCCTGTTACCGTGCCGGTGGAAGTTTAGGTAGAGCCCTGCTGTCTTTACCTGCAGTCCGATCTTTACTGGAGACGCTGCGGCCACTCCCTGCTTGACCCAACTGGTCTTTCTCTAAGCCATCTGTGACACAACATTTTGATCTATTAAAACAATGCATCTATCACCAATGGCCTTAAAATCAGGATGTGAGGCTGGAGGAAAAGGGTTCACCAGCCCTCATTATGAACTAACAAGGACCTCAGGGGGTTAGGAGCCCCCCATTTCATATTGATGTCTCTGTAGACACAGCAGGGCTGTACTGCCAAAGAAACCATGACAGTACTCTTAGGTACCTTGCATATTTTGTGCAAATCATTCATTTTTATAAGATTTACAAAGGCCAATAATTCCTTTTGAGTAGGTTTATATTTTCTTTACTATTCCATCAAAGGACTCGCACACAGTTTCCATTTATTTAGTACCATGATCATGAGGTTCACCGATAGCCATCTGCCCTGATATAATGGAGGTTTTAGTTTTTTGTTTTGTTTTTTTTTCCTGCAAGCATGCTGTTTATTTAGTCCTCCTTCATTTAGTGCCAGTATTGTTGGTAATTGGCCTGTTTCAAGTTCAGCACTTTATTAGAGACTGGTAGAGTCTAGTTTTGTACATGCAGTCTGTGGAAGGGAGAAAAAAGGTTAAAAAAAAATAAAGTCCG
>VUQI01015055.1:2104-14508 GCA_015106735.1 Paratilapia polleni
TCAAAGAAGTGTAATGATGCCAAACAAATCATCATTAAACTCTACATCAGTCAGTGCCCCACTCACCCAAACACAGAAACACAATATCCTTTTCTAAATTGGACAGCAAAATGTTGTATTGATCTCATCTCCTCCCTCTGATCCTTTGTTTTCTCTCCTTATTTCACTGAACTTGGACTGACCTGAATTCTTGTCTTGTTTATAGCCTTCAATAATAATGCAGTCCCATCTCTCTCACGTGCTCACACACCGTCTCTCTGCCGGTGTAGTTACATGTGTAATCCAGCGGTTGCATTGCTTCTCATGTTATAACATCTAATTACAATCAGTGTAATCCTGTGTGTATTTCCTGCTGTGCAGATAAATGCCCAAGATATCCACTATCAAGAGCAACTTGGCCATGGAAATGGAGGCACAGTTTACAAGTAAGTGTTGGCTCTCACATTGAGGCACCAGCATTGCAAGGCCAACGCACAGTAACGGAGAGTGACATTGAGATAGTTTGAACGATGGTTTAACTGTTTAACGATGTACTCAGCAAGCCTGAAGTGACTGTATGTGCCATAAATTAATCAAGAATGTCTCAGTTAGTGGTTACTTTTAGAATGAGTGTGACTTTTTTTTTTTCATCTTTCTGTCCACTTTTTCTAACAAAATAAGACTCATAAGTGCATTTTCTGTGAAGGGTTTTCCATTCCTCACCACACTCCTTCTGTTACATCGTGTCTCCATTTATCTCTCAGTGTTTGGTGTGGCATCTGTCAAGCTTATTTTTGTCTGTACCTTAATTTTTTTACTCTGGGTTGAAGGTTGCAAACATATATGATATCGATTTGGGGCTGTAAGGTATGACAGCCATTGACTTAATTGGCCTATAGTATAGCACATAACCTGCCACCATGAGGACCTCCATCGTTTCTGGCTAGATAAATGTATGACAAGGTTGGCATTTGTGCTGCTCCTTCTATCTTTCTTCCCCCTCCCTTGTGCTTTCTCCTTCCCATCAATCCTCAACTATTGAGCTGTTTTATTGAGATTGAAGTATTGATCACTGCTCAGACTAACCTTGGTTTGACGGAGCGCCCTGCCGCAGATAGTCCAACAAAAACGACTATCTTTGTTTTTTATTTCTTCATCCTTTTCTTTCCAAACACCTTTTACTGTTTTGTGATTTTCAGAATGCTTTTTATAAAGCAGCAGTTTCTTATAGCAGAATAAGATTGTTCATCAGTTTGGCACCAGAAGTGGTTACACTGCAGAGGGGAAGGCCAATATTGCAAGCCCAACAACTTTTCAGTCAATTGAGCCTAGCAAAAAATCTATATGCAATGGTGCTGAAATTTCTTTGCTTGAAAGGAGAAGATTAAAAGGAACAGATTAAGGAAATAATGCTTTTTTATTTCTGTTGTTTTTATGTTATATATCCAATTTTAATTCAGCTATATCTTTTTTTAGTATTTAATTAACAATTAACTTTACATTTCACAGATGCTGTCGCAGGTGAGAATAATCAAGGCAAGCAAAGGAAACCAAATATACTAAAATATGCGCATTTTGGCCACTTTCATACCATCTTTATCATGTATGATACTAATTCCGTAGCAAATGTTGCTAAGTAGAAATAGAAATGGGCCAATACACTGCCCTCTGCAGCCTCTGCAGTTTGTTCCAGCTTATATTGGGCTTATCACTTGTGAATAGCACTACGATAAGCTCCCCACCTTTTAACCTCTTAGCCCATTTATGACCTAGAGCCATTTAGACTCAATTGGATGTTACCAACACCTCAGCTCTCCATAGCCACATGCTGACCTAGCCATCCATCAACGTCAGCCTTTGTTTTTTATTACACACTCTTTCAGAGGTCCATCTTGTCCGCCAACCCCACTGACTCTATGGCTTATAAATACAATAACAAGGACACACCAGCCATTTTTGTGACTCATGGATATAGTGGTGCAATTAAAAGAAGCACATTTCCCTGGCTGTGGTGACATCTACTTAGACACCCACGACTGCTTCTTTAGTCTCTCAGCCTATTTTCTCCATTGATTTTGTTTTTTTCCCCCCATTGATTACCATGCTTCATTGGTTAATTGCTATCAGATTTTCGAGTATTATGAAGAACCAGTTTCATGTGATTTCACGTACCTGTCATCACCGTGCTCCTCAAAATGAACACTTTTGGATTTTTTTTTCACTTTTCTGACTGTTTCCTTCATTAGATTTGGTACAAAATATGTAATTGTGCAGTGAGTGAAGAGATGGAGTCTGTGGTGGCTGTTTGGTGCTTTGGTAAACTTGCTGCTGTGGTGTGGAAAAGGTTTATCAAATAAGTTTGGGGGATGACTGACTCCACCCATAAAAGCAAAAAAATATACCTGTTTGAAATTTGGCTGCTACGCTGTCCCCTTTAGAGTCATCTCTTTGTGTGAGATCTCAGTTCCCGGCTCTTTTGCAACATTTGGTTTGATCTCTGTGTCCCACTGTGAGCACCTGACCTGCTATTTTACCAAACTTGAAAGTAAACATCACCTTTTGTGTAAAACTGACCTCTGTTTGGTCTCTGGCAATGATCCAAAGACCAAACAGCAATGTTCAGTGGAGGAGCCAACAGTGTCTTAGCCCAAAAGAGGCACATTAAGCATGCGCATCACTTTTTATTTTTATATTTTTGGTGACCCCAGCAGGGTCAGACTGTCAGTGCAGAGTGCTGCTGTAATGTCCTGAAGCATCTGAGGGAGAAAATTCCTGCAATCATACCCAGATCTCTAGCACATCGAAAACACAGGTGTATTTTTTGGCTACACCAATACAGTCTTCACTCACTGCCTACCCTTCTTGCAAGATTTAGCTTCCTACAACCCCATCCTCTGTTCTAAAATCAAATTCAAAGTTGATGGGTTGCCATTGGAGGAGAGCCCTCATGCTTCCCTTGTGTGCTTGTGCAAGTGGTCAGTTATGGTTTTTGATATTTGATAATGCACAAAAGGTTTTGGATTGCACCTTGTATACGAAGACATATGAAGCTAACTTGACACTCACTGAAAGCCACTTAGTGCGACATTTCTGTAATATCTGTTTAAGCCACAAGAGGCCTGCTCACAATAATAATGACAACTTATATTTGGAAATTAAATCTTTCTCACCTTTTTAGCGGATTAGGAAAGAACCCTTTAAACTTTTTTTATTTGAGCTTCTCAGCGTTTCTGCTTATAATGCTTTGGATAATTAGGAAGCCTTTTATGTCCGTTTGTCTATGTCTGTCTGTGAATGTCTGGGTTTGGGTTTCTGTCAGTCTGTGTCACTTAGGTGACCGATGAAAGCAGTATCAGGTGAGAGAGAAAGGCAGCTCGTCGTCCATGTGGCAGTGTAAGCGTAGCACGTTAGCCCTGATCCAGGAGGCCAGTCTCTCTAACCCACAGCCCCAACTTCAGAGACATAGAGAGAGGCCCTATGAATACTGCATGATGAAGCTTTTATTACAGAGCGAGCTGGAGTGTAAATAAGATCCAGGCAATGGGGCACGTTTACTGGGGTCAGATCAGGGGGAAGTGGCGGGGGGTGGCTATGTAACCTTGTCCTCATGCCTCCTGCTGTCACAGGCCTGTCACTGTAACTCATACAGGGATGTTCGGCCCTGAGGCGGTCAAGGACAACCTAAGAATAAAGCTTCAACCCAGTAGAGGTCCCACCGTATCTCCAGCCCTAGAACATGCCCTTAACGTGCATTTGTTTAAACTTGGTGATCGCTAAACTATTTACAGTATGTCTAGCTTAGATATACAGTTTCTCAGATTTTGTAACTCATATAACCTCCTTTAGCAGCAGCAGCCTTCATCGGATGTTTCCTGTAGTTGAAATGTTTGTAGCTTGAGACTTGCATGACAATGAGGAAGAAATTTGGACCATTCCTCCTGCAAAACCATTTCAGTTCATCAGTATTTCCAGTCTTGCCACGCATCATAATTGGTTGAGGTTGAGACTCTGACTTGGCCAGTTTGCATTTTCTACTTTTCTAAGAAACATTTGCTTAAAAAATTACTGTGAGGGCAGTCATGTGCTTTGAAGTAGTAGTACCGGTAGCTGCATTCAGTCATGGGCTGTGCAGTCTTTCAACATGTCTGCTCATGACTCCTCAGTGAGAACAAGTTGTTTAGCACAGTGAAGATGTGGTTTAATCTCTTTTCAGGCTGCCTTCCTAACACAACCTGCCCAGTCAGTATTTAGCATGTCTACCCCTGTAATCTTGCTTCAATTAACATCTTCGTCTTAATTAAGAGGCAGCAGTCATGCTTAACTGATATTGATTGTAGCTTAAAGGAAGACAGAGACATCAAAATGAAAACAAGACCATCAGCTTTATGTTCAAAGAGCTCTGGTCTAGAAAGATGACACTTAAATTCATAAACACTCAAAATCAGTCTTGAGGCAAAAAAGAAATGACATTGTAAAATCAGAAGAAGATAGTGACAAAAATATTTAACAAAAAACAAAATAAATTGACTTTTTCTTTCTCTGTTATGTGTAAAATTTTGCTCATGGCTGAACTTTGTCATGTGTCTTGACACAAATTGAAGTTGGACACATAGAGGCAGACATCTTCACTGTTTCAGCAATGCTGAATCTACTACCTGTAGATTAAAAGAAATCATGAAAACTGAGAACTTGCCATGAAAAATGAATTGAATAAATTGCTAAATTACTGTATGTAGATTACTATTGATTCTCTGGACAGCTTGAAATGAAGTATTTTTTCCTTTGACAGTTGTTCAAATGTCTATATATATTTTTTCAATCAGAGACAATGTGGCATGGCTATAGTCAGAAAGCCAGAGCCAAAGTTGTTCTAAATGTGGGTAAATACCTGAAAGACACTAATAGGTCCTATTAATTAAAGGCCTGGGACATTTTAGAGGTATCTGTCCGAAGAGCAATGCGATACTCCAATCTTAGGCACATTAATCACACCTTGTGCAATACACATTCTCTCTGGATGACCCACAGACAGTTGAGTAGCCAGGTATCACATTTACTAAGCCTGCTTGTGAACTAACCAGCCTGTGTGACGTATGCTGAACTCAGCTCATCCCCATCACCTGACAGCTGTTGGACAGTATTCGTCCTTGAGGATTGTATGTTGAGAGGTCCTGAGGTATTGTCACTGGTACCGTAAACTAACCTTCAAGGGCTGTAACTAAAGCCGGCGGTTGGCATTAAGGAGTTTGATAATTAAATCATTATGGGGCCGATCTGTGGCTGCTGCTTTACTTGCAACTCAAAACTCTGTCTGGAACAACTAGGGATAGGGCTGACTGCATCTGGTTTTGGGTGATGATCTCTGACCTTGAGGAGAATGACGGTTGTATTTTGTCATGCTGATTTAGACTCTGTTGTTGCTCAGAAAGTCACCTGTGGCAGTTTTATAGTCAATTCAGTCATGTAGTAGAGATTTTTTTCTTAGTGTTTTATCATTAAAAAAAAAAAAACATTATTGAACTAACAAACAGTAGCATCACTCACATACTACAGCTTGTGGTGATTTTTGTGGTATTGCATTGCTTTTTCTTTCATAGCAGAGGGTAGAGTGGCTTCATGTAATAGTAGAAGTGTCAAAGGGACTCGACCTTTGTGTTAAAATATAAATTTGTAAGCAGAAATTCTTGAAGTGGCCATCACATTCACTGAATAATGAACATCACTGAGAATCTATGAGAACATTTAAATGCTGTATGCCTGCAAGAGCTTGAATTTGCATTAAAAAAAATGCTCAAACTTCCTAAATCAAGAATATAAAGACTCTTGACTTGCAGGCTATTAAAAAAGTATTTACAAGCTGTGATATCTGCTTAAGGCAGGTTTACTAAATACTGAATAACAAGGATGCTCAAACTTTTATAAATACCAAATTTCTTTCATTATGTGAGTTCATTAAATAAAAAGTAATACTACACTGCATTACTGTCTGAGGGTGTTTTCGCTTCGTTTTGTTTCAGCTTTATTTCATGTTGTCTTTCATCCCCTCTAGAGCGTACCATGTTCATGGCAAACGGGTTTTAGCTGTCAAGGTAAGAATTCCTTCCATTTACATGATGGTCATAGTACTTTCTCATTCATTTAGTCAGTCTCTTTGAAACATCAGCAGAATTTCTTAGTGTTAAGTTTATAATTTGGCTGTCCCTTTTTGTCCTGCCCATGTTTGATTGCAGGTCATTCCCCTGGATATCACGGTGGAATTACAGAAGCAAATCATGTCAGAATTAGAAATTCTCTACAAGGTTAGTTTTGACTGATTTCATCGGCTCCTCTTCACCAAAACAGTTTCTTTTCCCTCCACTGAATCTTGCTGTCATACCACACCTACATTTTTAATTAACCATGAGTCTAAATAATGAAATGCCATTTATTCCCTCTGGTCTTACTTTCTAAGCCAGGGATCAGTGATACACGAACACACACGCAAACGTTATGTTTACTAAGTTTTTTTGCTTTTGCACCTCCATGCTCACAGTTCCAAACTTCTGTCAGCATGGAGACTCACTTAAAGGTAACTAAAGAGGATTTGTGCAGAGCCAAAGGAAGGTCACCAGCATTGTAATAAAGTAATCTTTTTTTTTAACTAGTTTTATTTATTAGGGTTTACTTAAGCATATTATAAATAACAAGAATATGCATAGAGTCTGTGTGAAATTAGATGATAAATTTAATAGCTTCTTTCCAGACAAAAACAGTTAGACTTCAAACAGATGCTGCAGAGTGATGCTTTTGAATTGTGGAGTAAAATCTCTCAAGCTTGAGTGATTACAAGAAGTTTAAAATTTGTGCAATTCGTTGCAATTTTTGCTTAATGCTCAAATTCCTGATCATTTTCTCTCAAATTTAAAATGAATGTTTTAATTTCTTTTAATCCCAAATAAATATTTTTGGCATGCTCTTTAATGATCACATTGTCTGTGCTCTTAAATTGCAGTGTGATTCACCCTACATCATCACTTTCTTCAGTGCCTTTTTTATAGAGAACAGGATATCAATATGCACAGAATTTATGGACGGTGAGTTTCTCTGCGACTTAAGCAAGTAGATCCTGGTTTTTTTTTCTTTGCTATAGCTACAGTTGTATAGAAGAGACTTTGGGGAGCAGCCCTTTTCCTCTCTGCCATGCATCCATTTACACTTCTGCAGATCAAGAGAATGTCTGATCGCTGCAAGCTGTTTAGCATGCCTGTGTGCTAAAAGCTACAAGGGCGTGATAAATCTTGACTTAAGTGCAGTTGTAGGTGTATTTGTATGTGCCTTGACTGGTGTGAGATGGAGGACTGTTTGTTTTTAGGTGTGCGTGTTTGTCACAGTGTGTGTTAATGCAGTGATTCCCCCGTCTCACACATTTACAAGGTTGTCAGCAGCCTGTATAACTTCTGAGCACTCTGTTACTTCATGGAACTTCATGGAATCTGTAGCTGTATGTGTACAAATGTCAGCAAGTTCAAATATAGAAAACACTGAATACTGTATATTCAGTGTATTGTGTAAAATATAATACTGTAATTTTGCAGCATATCTGGATGATATCTTTAGTATCAATGTCTAAGTCATCTTAAATGCTTTGGATGGCATTTTTATGGTGTCAAAAAATGACTGAGTTGACGTGTTCTATGCTAATTTCTGATGTGTTTAGATTTAGTCATCCAGTGTATGCAATATACTATACATAAAATTATTTAAATCAATTTTGTATACTTTTCCAGCATATGGAGATCAGCACTTCTCTCTTGGCAGTGATGCCAGTTCAGGATCTGTGGGATATGCTAGTTGACTTTATATAGAGCCTAGATTCAGATGAAATGAGCATTTAGTTTTTTGTCTGAATTGTGCAACATGAATGTATCACGCTGTTAATACAGATTTGTTTTTAAATAAAGAAAATTATATGTACATTGACACCAACTAACCTGAGTCAGTGTGCAATCTGTGTTGTACAGGTGGATCTCTGGATGTCTACAAAAGAATTCCAGAGCACGTGCTTGGGAGGATTGCTGTGGCGGTAAGTTTCCCTGCTGGAAAGCTAAACACTTAAAAATGTTTTTTCTATTCTTTACTCTGTATGATGTCACATCCTCCATATGGTCACCCCTGGTACAGGGCTCTGGTTGTGAGAACAGCAACCCCACCCACCTGCTGCTCAAACCTTCTGTTTTCAAGAATGAGCCAATCAGAAGAAAGGCGATTTAAAGGGAAGGGGAAGGGAGCTAAAATGACTTGTTTCAGACAGTGGATGAACAGGGGCTTCACCAAGGCCCAGGATAAAATAAATAGAGAATATTTTAAACTGTAAAACATGCAAAGCTGCTCTAGTAGAGTCCAGAAATAAAGATATGGAGCTGCAGATGAGCTCAAGAGGTCCTCTTTAATAAGTATGTTATGTTATTTTTTTAAGGTGTTTTAATGTGTTTGTGTCAGTACAGGGTTGGGCAGTCTTCTCTGTCAATCGCTCTCTGTTGCACTCTTGTGAAAAGTACATGTTAACATTGCCGCTGGGGCAGGAGGGGGTTAATGTGTCGTTAAGGTAGTGCTGTCCACCCTTCATAGGTTGAGGCCCAAACACAGCAGCGCCCTGAAAGACAACTTCCCACTTCCAGCATGATAGACTATACCAGCAGCCTTGTTCACATACCTACTGTAATTTGTAATTTGTAATTTGTGACCTGAAGTGGGACCTTTAATCATGAAATTTGTTGGGCTCTAGCTGCTTCCTACATACACATTCATATAATTGTTATAAAGAAGGCAGAGGTGCAAGCATGAACTTGTGTGTATGCGTACACCCAAACAGAGCATGTTTATTGCATGAAACTATAGTGACTTCACTAAATATAATTTAATGTCAATTTAATCTTAATATTTTTTAATGCATTATTGTGAAAATAAGTTAAAAAACCTATTGACTATTGTTGACGCCCGGGATCTTCATCCATCGGCACATCCTTACTCTAGTACTACATTGTTGCCGAGAGGAATGGGTATCGATACGATTTTTTTATTCCAATACCAAATTAATAATAAAATGGCCTGCATGAAAACATGAAACCATCGGTAAAAGCTTGGAGGCTTACCGTTCCGAAGAATTGTACAATTAGTAACCGTTTCTGAGTTGGAACTAGCTCTCGATTCCCTTTTCTAGTTGCTGATTTTACCTCTTGAATTTAATCGCCCATGCATGCCTGGCAGTCACATTTTCAGCGTGACCTGTTATTTGTTTGTTGCAAACAGAACAGACCTTAGACAAAAAACTCATTTAATGTATTAAAGAAATAAAGAAAGGAGAACCACAGGTGTGAATTTTTCAATTAGCCCTTATTTGGTGAATGATGGACAAAGTGAGTGTTATTTTCCTCGTACTCTCCCCTCTCTCTCCATTTCTCCCTCATGTTCTTCTCTCAGTTAAAATTCACATTTTGATCATATTTGGCCTTGATGTTGATTAATGCATGCCTCTTTTCCACACTCATTACCCTTCTCCTGTCTCCACCTCCTCTTTTCTGTCTCTCTCCTTTAACTTTGTCCGTAATCAAACAATGACAGCTATTTAGTCAGTGTTAATTCTAATTCACAGCTTTCCTTCCTTTCCACTGTCACAGTTGTTAATTATCACAGAAGGAAAAGCACCCAAATGGGTGCGAGTAAAGCTGCAGACACCAGTTGTGGCGCTCGCACCATAACCTTTCAAAGCAGCAGGACTTCAGAGAGCTTTTGTGATTTCTTAATTTATCTCAGAGGTTGTTTTGCATGAGTGCTGGATGACGGTAGCCTTGAAGCTAGAATCAGCTGTCACACCCCATAAATGAAGAAATCACCACAAAGCAGTATTACACATTTGCAAATGACTTTAATACTTACTTCTTACTTTCTAGGTGCCCTAAGATGGCTCCTCCCTAATTCTTTAGTTCTTTTCTCTCTTCTCTAGAGAGAAAGTCGTCCAGTTCAGAAATAGTTTCTTGTGTCTTTATGTGCAACTTGGCTGGTTGCTACTTGGTTCTCTGTTTGTCACCGGAGACATTTTTTTGCTCTAATGCAGCTGATTATTTTAGTGAATTTGATGTAAATCTTTCCTCTTAAGACTTAATAGCTTAATACTTATTACTGGGACAGATTTTAGCTGTCTTAACCCACCCATTTCTTCATATTTTGCCATAAAAATGGGAAATAATTGCAGCACTTTGTTGAAACATGTTCAAAAATACATGGAAATACAGTATAAAATACAGTACTGTGCAAAAGTCTTGAGCCACCCCTCATTTCTTTATATTTTGCTAGCAAATGGGAAATAGGTGCAGTGATTTATTCAAACATGCAAACATACATGGAAAAATGGTATATAAGGCAAAAACAGATTTTGTACAATTCTAACAAGTTTGAAAGTCAGTATTTGGTATGACCACCTTTATTCTTCAACAGCCTGAACTCTCTTAGGCAAGCTTTCTTGTAATTTCTTTAAGTAGTCTTCAGGAATAGTTCTCCAGGCTTCTTGAAGGACATTCAAAGCTCTTCTTTGGATGTTGGCTGCCTTTTGTTCTTTTCTCTGTCAAGATGATCCCACACTGCTAATGTTGAGGTCCGGGCTCTGGGGAGGCCAATCCATGACTGATAGTATTCCACTGTGTATTTATTTTTTTTCTATCCAGGTGTACTTTTGCTACATTGGCAGTGTGTTTGGGATCATTGTCATGCTGAAAAATGAAATTGTTGCCAATCAGACTTTTTCCAGATGGTATTGCATGATGGTTCAAAATCTCATAGTACTTTTCTGTGTTCATAATTCCACCAATTTAACAAGATCTCCAACACCACTGGCTGAAATGCAGCCCCAAACCATGACAGAGCCTCCACCGTGTTTTACAGATGGCTGTAGACACTCACTGTTGTACCTCTCTCCTGACCTCCTCTGTACATATTGATGACGGTTTGAACCATACATTTTAAATATGGATTAATCACTCCATAAGACCTGTTGTCACAGATTTTCAGTCCAGTTCTTGTAATTTGGCATACCGTGGCTTATTCTCCCTGTTTCCTTTCCTTAAGAATGGCTCCTTGACAGCCACCCTTCCACTGATACCATTTCTGATGACACTTTGGTGAACAGTAGATGGATCAACTGAATGGCCAGATGGATCTCTCAGGTTCTGTGTCAGGTCTTTGCTGGATTTTTTCCTATTTCTCAAGGACATGACTTTCAGATAGGCCTGTCACTTCTTCTTTTGTCCTCCACTTGTCCAGTTTACGTAATTTTTTTTTTTAAAGGACACACCACACCATGCTGAAACATGCCAGGTTTTCAGCTAATAGCTCTTTGGGAATCACCTTGTTGGTGCAAAAATACTATTTTAAGTGTCAGACTGTTATCTTTGGCATTTTTCATAGATTCAACTAAAGAAAAACAACAAATTGTGTTTTTTGCAATTTTGGTTCATCCCTTGAGTTAGGTGCCTTTTTATGCTTGAATGATTCTTCAAGCATAAAAAGTGTTAAGTGGCTTAACAAAAACAAAAAAAAGCATTCCTGAGAATGGTCAGGTACAAGGACTGGACTGACAGAAAAAGTGAGTGAAAAAGCAGCCAGTGTCCAAAGACCTTCAGAAACCCTGGAGAACTGTTGCTCAAGAGCACTTAAAAAATTTCAAGAAAGTCTGGCTCCTTGGAAGCAAAATATAAAGAAATGAGGGATGGCTTGAGATTTTTTAGAAGGACAACATTATGTGTAAACAGCAGCGATGCAGTGTTAAGCTTAACAGAGTGGACACAGCAAGCAGCAACCTCTGGGGCTGAAAAATAAAGACAACACGGAAATTCCTCTAGTGACCACTTGACGTTGCCACAAAAAAGTGAGTCACTCCCTAGACTCTCACGTTAAAATGAGAGCATTAAAAAGTGTGTTCAAAGCTTGGTACCCAAAAAAAAAAAAAAAAGGTTTATGGATACAGCTTGCTAATAAAACTTGCTAACATAAGCGGATAACTTGGCACTTCACACTATGGTGGTCACATCTGTCTCCAAAAAACATAAATGGCAGCAGCAACAATGTTATTGCCGAGGCTTAAAAATTAGGCCAGAAACCAGTGGCTACATCCAGTTTTTACATACAGTCTATGGAGCACACTCTAGACATTGGCATCTCCTACTTATCTTTCCATAAAATCATAAACAGAAGTAGAGATGAGTACTGTTGAGGGAATCTAATGCCCACAGTGTATTGATAAGTACTGTGAAGAATGAAACCATAGCTCTAAATCCATTCCCTCATAGGACTGACTCAGCGAGCTCTCGAGCAACACACTTTTCACAGGTCTAGAAGGCCACGTAGACTAGAGAGGCAGATACTTCTATACCATACTCACCTGCAAGTCTGTA
>VUQI01015055.1:14528-25895 GCA_015106735.1 Paratilapia polleni
AAATTTGAAAAAAAAAAAAAAAAAAAAGAAAAAGCTCATCTACCTAAATATGAAAACTAATATTTAAAATTCACAATTGTTTGTTTTTTTCCCAACATACAGAACATACATTTCAGTACACCCTCTGGTCCTCATTTGAAATGAAAACATGAATGCACTGCTCATGGTTGCCAGTCAGACATGGGCAGCATCACTGCATGTGTGAACCATAACAGCACAGGACTGTCCAAAGCTTTCAGCAGTTCAGGATAAATTTTTGCCTGTCCCCATCCCCCAGCCATGTTATGAGGTGTTAATGGGTTTATTGTGATATTTTTTTTTTTTGTAATGTAGCTGTTCAGTATGTATTGGTCAACTTTCTTTTTTTTCACTCTAATAAGGCAGCAACTCTCTGCATGTCCATGTCTGTCTTTAAATGGATAGATTTCACGACTTGTTTGGATAATACCTCCACTCCATACTTGTTTTTGAATTAAACTACTCTGATTGTCTGTAATTCAGATAATAGTCAGTCTGGTATAAGCTTGAGAGGTTTTGCAAGCTGGGCTTCAGTGACTCTTGTGTGATCACCCATTATCATACAACCACAGTTGCTATAAAGGAGTCCTTCCATCACCAAAAGTATCATTGTATAACTAAACTCTTTTGAAGCAGAGGTGGAGATGACCACTTCACATTAACTCAGTTTATAATTCAGCGAGGTTTGCTGGTTAAACTCTGAATGTTCACAGAATTAATAGTTGTTCTGTGCTGCATGTGTCTCTAGGTAGTCAAAGGCCTGACATATCTGTGGAGCCTGAAGATACTTCACAGAGGTGAGTAAGGGCTCTGTGTTATTAAAAAGGAGCAGGGTTGATGAAGACAAGCTGCAGTGTGCTGATGTTGCAGTTCTATGAAGCAGTTTGTCTCCACAGATGTCAAGCCTTCCAATATTCTGGTGAACACCCGAGGACAAGTCAAGCTCTGTGACTTTGGTGTCAGCACACAGGTACACTGATTTGTTTGTGTGAGCATGAGTGTGAGAGAGAGAAAGAGAATGTAAGATAGAAGAGAGAAGAAGAAGAAAAACACTTGTCTCTAGCTTTATACCCGCAGTCCTGTGCTTTCGGTGTGTTTGTGTGTGCATATGGTCAGCTTGTCAATCACCGCATTCATTTTCCAACTCAAGACATCAGCGCTATCCCAGGGGTCTTCCTCTCACATTAACCCCCCACCTCCATTGTTCTGCAGCCTCTGAGAAAAATCACTTGTTATAATTATGACCCACACACAACCCCAAGCCTCATTGATATGTATTCAGTAGATCGGGGGAAAGCGTGGGTGACAGACAAGACAGACAATAGCGTAGTCATTGTGTGTCTGTGCGTGTGTGTAAGTCTGTGTGTGCATCAGCGTGTTTTGTAACGTAATCATCAGGGACAGACCTTCACCGTTCCCCAAAACATCAACCCTGAGATCTCCTTTTTCAACACACACACACACACACACACACACACACACACACCATGCCTTCTGTGGCAAATTGTTATTCATTTTTAACCTCCACTTCCCCGGCAACTCCAAGGTGAATTTTACACCCTCACTGACCCGTGTTTTTAACTATATTTTTTGTTTATATCTCTTCCACACATACACACACTTCCTCACTCTTTCACTCTCTAGACGGTGTGCTCAAAATAAAAAAAAATAAAATAAAACAAAAGAGGCCTTAAGGGAACAGACACTCATTATCACAGTCCTGTCATTGATGGCATGTGCCATTGTGTCCACACACACAAACTCACTGTCTCCTTGTCATACTCCTGTTCCTTTGTGCGAGGGTTGAGTGCAGCCCAAAATATCAGCCTGACATGTCAGCAGATTTAGGTAAAGAAAGTTAGTCCCTCTTGTATTTTTTCTTTCCCCTGATAAGACTTTTGAAAGTTATTTATATTATGGTAATTTGAATAGTTTGAATGTATGTTGATTAGCATCCAAATTATTCACTTAAACACTGTTTTATTTACAGTTGGTGAATTCTATTGCCAAAACATATGTGGGAACGAACGCATACATGGCGGTGAGACACCACTTGAGTTTACTCTCAGATACTTTTAAATTTGTTTTAATGAAGTTATAAGTTAGCCTCTGACTTTGTCCTTACAGTTATTTCTTTTTGCTCCATAGCCGGAAAGGATATCAGGAGAACAGTATGGGATCCATGCAGATGTCTGGAGTGTGGGCATCTCTTTCATGGAGGTATAACAGTCTATAAATTACTTCAGGCCATACCTGTCTATACCTAACATTTGCACACAGTCATGCGTATATCAAATTTGCAGAAGACAGTTAATTGTAGCAAAAGTGGTCCCTTTAGTTTCGCATTTAGGTGTCATATAGCTAAAATTTTTAAAAAGTTGTATAGCATGTCTTAAGTCTATTAATTATTGTGTATGGAAGTTGATCAGTGCATCTCTCTGCATAGCGTTGATAAAGTGCTCAACTGACACCATGCGTTCAAATAACATTTTAATTCCAGTATTCTACCTCCCTGGTCTTTTGTCCTCCCACTGACATTATTGATTCTCCATCTGTTTCTGTCTCCACCTCTCCTTCAGCAGTATAATAAACGATTGTGGCTTCTGCCTCACCTTTGTTGATCAATAAATTTAATATCATTACAATTATAATAATAATGGAGTTCGCAGTGAGGGAGCCATGTCATAATTATTGATGTTGTCTTTGTGTGATAAAGATATGTAGTAGTTTTATAGTAGTGGACACTCTGGCCCTGGTCTCTTGGTTTCTAGCTGTTAATGCATCCATTAAGCTAAATGAATTGGCTTGTAGTCCCGCTCCCACTCTCATCTTTAGCCTACTAGTTCGTCCGCTTATGTTCAAGGAAAGCGCTGAGCATTTTGACAATTTAATAAAGTAATGTTGCCAATAAGCTGCCCTTGGCCAAGATGAAAAATGCCCACCCCGAGTGAATTGCAAAATGTCAGGGAGAGCTGACACACAACCCCCCCAGCGAAAACAACACACACATATTACATACAACTGCCCTACAATGCTGTCCCCCTTCTCTTTATCTTTCTATTCTGTTCTCTGTAGGTGGTAATTTGGGGTGGGGGTGGGGGTTATTAACTAATGGCTGATGTTGTTTGATGAGGAAGTGTTATCAGCAGGTGGGCACTAAGCTTACCACAAAGACTGAAAGTCTCAAGTTCTGCATGCTTGAGTAGCTTCAGCAGCATTTTCCTTCTGCTTGAAATTTTATGCCTTTAAGACACTGCCAACGGCATGGTGTTTATACATAATGATGGATACACTATCGTTCTATCATTGCCCTTTGTAGTCTAATGGAATGCAGTCCAGTGCCCATATAGGGAATTTTACATATGTGAGGCTTAATTTGTCAACAAAAAGTATTGCCTGAACATGTAAGACCATTATTTTTGTCTTTTTTGTTACATTTTTATCTCAAACACTCACATAGTACCTATTAGTGGGGTGGGTAAAAACAGCATTAGTTTGTTTTAAGAGATGCTTTAGCATTAATTGTTATCGTCCTCTCTGTACAGCTGGCGCTTGGCATGTTCCCCTATCCACAGGTAAGTGCTTTTTATTGGTATCATTATAAGATTGATGAATAAAAAGCTAAGATTTTTGATTTGTTTAAAATGATTTTTGACGGGATGATTTCCTGTTGGAGTTTTAGTTTTCAGTAATTGTTTTCTTGATACATAAGCCACATTGTCTTTTCTTGATATAGTTGAATGTGTTAAGACAAAATGAGAAAAAAGAGAAATAACCTAAACAGCCTAAACACCTTTCTCAGTAAACTGCTGATGAGGCTTTTTGTTGACCAACTTCTTGCACCACATTCCAAATTGGTGGTAATTTTGTCATTGCATTTTATGGTAGTCTTCTGTTATAGGAAGCACTAATTATAACCCCTGGAAATTGTATTATCTCTCATCATCAATTCATCTAGATCAGTTGTTGATTTACAGTTTCAAGTGTATGAACTGCTGTTTAGGTTTATTTTTTTTCCCTCATTACACTAAGTTAAAATCCTGCTCAAATGTAATTGCAACAGAAGTGGCTTCCCAATCCCATCAAGTCTTAATTAGCTCTTTAATATGGGTTTATCTCACTAATCCCTATCTGAGCAATCCGGATCTGGTTACCTCAGGTCACCTCCTTGCTGCCCACCTTCACAAAATTTGAAGGGGTAGATTTTAATTAGGGAAATTTGTTCCTGGAATTAGACTGATTGTTTGAAATTATTAGTTATTAATGGAAAATTTCTACCTGTCAGCACACTTGACAAAAAGTCTACACAGTGGACTAGTTATTTGTCAGTTTTTGTAATTTTCATGAGGGCTTAATGTGTACAACAACTGCACTGCTCTGTCAGTCAAATGAAACTTCAAAATAACTGATTTAAGAGGCCAGCTGTTTGGTAACTGCTGCACTATCTGCCCAGGGTTTGGCTAAGTTACTGTTTGTTTTCAGGAATGCCAATTATCCTTCCTAAGGAGAGAACGCATTCAATAAATGTTTGAGCTGGACATTTTATGAGACTTAAAAATCATAGGATGAATGCATGCCAATGTGCTCTTGCATGTCATTGGTGTTTTGGCTGTTAATGTCTATTACTTCTGTTTAATGATGTTCTCCAGTAAAAGCCATTCATCATGTGTTTTGACAAGAATTTATTTATTTATTACATTCACGGTAAACATCTGTCTGTGAGACTTATTACAGTCATGATGATGTAGCTCTTGACTTATTTTCTGTGTTGATCGTTAATTCTTAAGCATGATGAAAAGCAAGTGCAGGTCTTCGTGCAGCAAACCAAAGGTGTAGATTGCATAGTGATATAAATGTCACACAGTGATCAATCTGTGTGCCCGCAGCCTTGGGTGTGTCTGATTTGTGTGCTCGCCTCTCTTCATTTTACTCTGTCATTATCATGTTAATTGTTAATGTATGAGAGGTACTTGAGTCCTCCCTCGATGATATAAAAGGGGTGGACAAAATATTAGAGACACCTCTCTGTTTATAGTTCAGCTCTCTACCATCACGCAGCTTTCCTCATCTCGGTGTTAATTTTCCCCTAACTCCATATGGCACTGCAGACAGTTCACCTGCAGGCTGTAGCAGAGCAGTGTGGCGAGAGCGCTCGGATCCAGCTCGTCAGGCGCAGCCAGCCAAAGTCCTCGGGCCTAAGCTGTCATTTTTGCAGACGCTGGCACAGCTGTCTGTGCAAAACCCCCTGCTACACTTCACAGAGAACATTTTAGCACAGGCTCAGAGAGAAGTTGTGGGAGATAAGAGAGGAAAAATTAGAAGCAAATCTGTGGCATCTGAATTTCTACTTAGTGAAAAATGCTGGATAACTTATTAAAGTTGTGGTGTGGTGTTTAGATCACACTCTAGGAAGGAAGGAAGCGTGTGTGCGCTTTCCACTTGCTTTTATTTGTGGACGTTATTTAGTGGATGAATTATCCCTCATTCATTGTTTTGTGAGTGTGTATGCACGCACAGTAGAGTCATCACCTCATGTTTGTCATGATTAGAGATTGTCTCTTTAATTCCACTTCACCACATGTCGGGATTCATTTGCATTCTTTGTCAGGAGTTAATGGAGTTTTGCACGGCTCGCTCTGAAAGTCTTTGAAGACACCAGACCTGATGTGATGTGTATACAGCCGCCAGCAGTATTGTATCTGATTGATTTGTTGTCTTTTTGCTTTCTTTATGGTTGCTCTTGTTTCTCTTTATTTTGTCATGGTTTTGTTTTTTCTCAAATTTGAATGGATTTGTGGATGAAATGCCATGTCAATCTTTTGTGTGTCTGTTTCAGGAACTTTCATTACACGTCGGTGCATCCATCAAACAATATAGATGCTTTCCTTTTGTTATTTTGTTTTTTCACTCTCAAATGAAATGGAAAGGAAATGGTATCTGTTCTCACAGTGTAGTTTGTGTGTGTGTGTTGTAAACAATGTTTGCTGTAATTTTTCAACTCACTACAACAAATCCAAACTGTTTCATACTTCGTTTGATCACATGTCCTCCTTTAGGAAACTAGTTAACAGTTTGTTTCACTGGATAAGGCTTTACGTATAGATTACTTAATGGATTATGGGAATAAAATATTGACCTTTAAACCTTTATTTATTACCATCCTGATTATTGTCACTTAAACATTTTTGGATGTTTGCATCATTTTGGCTTGTCTATGCAGCTGAAAACTGATAAAAACATTTTAATGATCTATTGTTTTGACTTGATATAGCTTTCTTTAATCAATCGTGTTGCAAATCTAAATTTAACACTTAGGGAATCTAATTTGAGCAGTATTCCTCTGACTAAGGATGAAAGGCTGACAGCTGAAGGAGATCAGAGAGGAGCTGCTTTTATTGCATGATGTTTAATAGCCTGCAATTTCAGGGAAGAACATCTCAGGCTAATGCAACAGTGTACTTGTTGTTGACCTAACAGTTAAGAAAACAGAGGTACAGACCTCTTGCCATTTCCCTGTCATTATATATAGGCATATCTTCATGTGGGGCTGCCCTTGATCATAATGAAAACATGCTTGTCAGTTTTTGAAAGTTTTTTTTCCTTCTTTTTTTAAAATCAAAAAGAAAGACTTGTTGAGTTTTTCTGATTCAGACCCTTGAAGAAATATCTTTTTAAGGAGGGGAAAAGCCATCTGATCTTTTAGAAGTGTTTATTGAGCGGTTCTTGAAAGGAACAGAAATGATTTGACATCTAAAAATTGATTTTTGTGGCTTCTTATTTTCATGCTGAGCACGCTGTGATATTTTCAAGTAATGAGAGAAGCTCAACAACTTGAGTGGGCTCTTTACCACAAAGATGTGGGAAGCTCATGTTTACATTCTACACAGCTACATTTGCAAACACACACAGACAGTTTTATACACTGTCATGCACAGTACATGTTTGCTTGTCTTAAATCAGACATCTGGGGGGAAAAGCAACTGAAGAAATTTACTAATGCACTAATAAAAAAGTCCTTTAGGACACCATCCATCCAGCTATCAGTTTTCTTCCACTTATCCAGTTCAGGGTTGCAGGGGGCTGGAGCCTATCCTGGCTGTCATAGGATAAAAGGCGGGGTACACCCTGGATAGGTCGCCTGTCTATCGCAGAGCTAACACAGAGAGACAGACCACCATCACCAGTTAATCTAACATGTATTTGCAATGCCTTTGGGATCTCATTTTATTATTATTTTTAGTGGGGCACATGTACAATCTCACAAACACACTTTCAATCTCATCTTAATTAGGAAAATCTAAGTACAAGTAGCTTTTGAAAAAGTCACTAGCACAGAGGTTCTCGTACTTCTTCCAGCCTGCGCTGAGTGACAACTCGATAAACATGTGAAAGGTCCAACTGTCTGCGTGTTATTAGTTTAGTCAAATTGTGTTTGTGACTTAGACGAAGATCAGACTCATTTCATGATTAAATCAGTTTAGAAATACAGGTCATTCCAAAGGTTCAGTTAATGGGGAATAACAGGGAGGAATTTTTTTAACCTTCTTTTTGATGTGTGGTCAAGCTACCCAGTAAGAGAAGAATAAGTGCTCATTTATGCTTGAATAAGTTAGTCTCCCACTATCCAATTCCAACTCCTGGAGCAGCACGCAATTTTGTTCTAGTAATTATTTCTGAACAAATTAGTTTTCCATAGTTGCCTTTAATGTGTCTGAATCAGGCAAAACTGGATATAGAGGCAGTTTAGGAGTCTCTTGGTATTTACAGAGTGTAAAAACCTGTATTTAATCGAGTGGATCAATAAGTGCTCTAATGCACTGTCAAAAGACCTGGAGAAATGAGCAATTTATTTACCAAACATTATTAGACATTTAGCTGAACCTAGTTTTTGAGCCTTGTATCATTTAATCTGTGTGATGAAGTTATAAATTTAGGTCTTTAGAAATTAAAGCGAGTTGTCCTGATGAATTCAGCCCTGGGGGTTTTAAAGAGGAAAACTAAATCCTTTATATAGTTTTTTTAAGACAAAGGGCATTTCTTGATTTTTCTTCTTTTTTTTTCACAACTGAAGCTCCAACTCTGATTTTTAAGAAAAGTCTTTATTAAGTCAAAGTGTTAGATGTGGTTTTTTTCCCCCTTCACTTTCAAAGCCTGCTTTGTTGTCATCATGTGTTTAGCTTGCCATATCCTGGCTTGTTCAATGTCAGTGTTTCACCTGTGAAACAGACACAGTGGGTACACTCTTTATAAAACCTCTATACTGTTTGTGACAGTCACTTTACATCCCAGCACATCTAGATCACCTGGAGGGCAGGAATGAAGTGCTGCTCTGAAAATTAGCATTAGTGGATCTTTTACCCCCATTCTCCTCAAATGAGAGCAAGGCCATTAACATTTGTGTGTTTTCATTATGTAAATGGTGTTAACACATACTCACAAATTGCCAACAGGAAAGCAATAATTTTCTCCCAGTGATCATAATGTGTCCAAGTGCATCGTCTTGATTATGACACGCTAATTACATATTGCCTTGTCTCTTTTTCTCTCTCTTGCCCTACAGATTCAGAAAAGCCAAGGATCTTTAATGGTAAGTTTTATTGCAGTGGAATAGGAAGCTAGAGGTCTACAACTCTGAAGTCTGTTACTCTTGGTTGACTCTCTCATTTGAAACAAAAAAAAAAAAAACCCCATCAAATTGCATTTTTGCAGAAAAATATTAGATCATGCTTAAACTGCTGGTATTACATTAGGTGCCATTATGGAATAATAAAAACATTCAGAAGCTGAATTGTGGCTTTGCCTGAGCTCTCTGCATTTGATTAATCTAGGTAGATACTTTTTTTTTATCACACTATTGATTTTCCCTATTGCCATGTAGGCTAACATGTTATTTCTTTTTTTCCCCCCCCATCTCCCTGTGCTTCTCCTCTTCCAGCCTCTCCAGTTACTGCAATGCATTGTTGATGAGGTGAGTCGTCGTCTTATGGGCTTTTGCATCTAAAGTCAGTCCTAATGGCCCGGAAAGCTTATATTTTGTTTCCTAATGAAGCAAACCACTCAGGCGGCTTTGCTCCCCATTCACTCAACCCTTCACCCTACGCAACTGCCTCAGGCAATACACATATGCACATGCACATTACTGTAGAGGTTGGACCTGTCATGGGTGACACATACACACAAAGCACAGCTCTGAATTCTGTGTACTACCATGCTAATACCAGTGTAGACAAAAATGTGTTTAACCAGGACTTCTCTCCTTACTGCACAGTGTTTGTTGTGTCTAGAATGTCACAGAACGCTTACAGGAACATAAAACTAAAGAGATTGATAATGATGCATGAGAACCGAAGACCACAAGGATTAGCTGTCCAATAACAGCTTTATTTAATTTTATAATATACACACAAGCAAAAGGATGTAAGACAGTGATGGGGAAAAAAGACACAATAAAGTTGACACAGATAATTTTATAACTTTTATAAGTTATTTAAACCAACAGATGTATCCACTCACGATAACAGGTGCCCCTTTTTGTTTAAATTTGTTTATTGTCTTCCACTTTACATTAATTTCCCATTTCTAACCTCAAATACATAATGCATGCTAGGACAAAACTCATTGTAGAAAATACTCCAGAAACAGGCTAACACAGCGAGACCTAACCTGAACAGTTTCCTTTTTTTCTTGATATGTTGACATGCTGTTGGTACGTAAATATGTAAGTTCAAACTGACTACATTTACATCATAGAAAGGAATCATAATCCCCCCCAAGTTCTTTGCCGATCTACAGTTAAAACGGCTCAGCGACTACACAGCATAAACTATTCCTGCAGTTCCCCTATCACCAGCCATATCGCACATTAAACATACAATGTCACTTGTCCTTAACTGCCTATAGATTGGCCGTAATTAATAATTAAATGCTTTTGGTTGTAATGGATTGACCTGGGCTGAACTGTTCATTAGTCAGTTAGACGTAGCCATCACTCAAACTATTTTTCCTGTGCCCTTTTCCGTCTCCCCTTGAGGCAAGAGAGCTCTCATTGTTGTCCCTGCTTTACTGTCCCAGCTAATGTGGGGCTTTGGAGGAAGAGACAAGAGGATAACCTCTCTCTGGACAGTTGGTACTGCATAGAGGAAATGTAACTGTTCCCAGTTAGATGTATAAACATAAACCCAAATAAATGGGCTGAAATATATCCCATGGAGTAGCTGATCTAATAAAAAGGTATTTTTAATTAGTCCAGACACACCTGACTCAATGTTATCGCAGGTGTGATAAATTACATTGGACTCCCTGGCATTTTGTAAATATTGTTCATTACTATATACAGTATATATTGTAGATGTGAAGCTTCTGTGGATATCGTATGTGACTTACCCACTGGGAATTTGAAAGTTGCTTTAATGGCTGAATGAAGAATATGCTCTTGTGAGTGGATCATTAATATTAGGTAGAAGTATGTGTGTGGTGTGGCTATTTTTTTTTTCTTTCTTTGTGAAGTGCACAAATTGAGGTATGGCCTCAATGTAAAGACCAAATAAACACATAATAACCATTAAATTAAACAGCTGGTAGCTACACAGATTACCACAAAAGGACACAAAGGATTATGAATTTTAATTCAAGTAAATGGAAGATGGGATGGCTTCACAGAAGAGCACTAGTCTGACAGATTGTGGCCTAGAAAGTAGCTTTGAAATTCATGAACAAAGAACATGCGATCACATTTCTTAGCTTATCACACAGACTGATACTAGTTTGTCGGCCAACATTAGCGATGATATTTGTTTTGACTTACCTAATGACATATAGCTAAGATGATTTTGGCAGCATCCCAACATAACAGAAGATTATTAAATCAGGTTATAAAGTAGTGTAGATGCTTTTCTTTTTTTCCTTTTTTTTTATTTGGTTTATTTGGATCAATATTTGGAGAAAGCCAAAAGCCACAACTGTGACTGGCCTGTCCGGTACCATGGTTTCCTCCTATGCATTTCCAGCTACTTCTTCTTCTGCTGCCATTTTTGAAATTAACTGGAAGAGAATGTATAAACTCTGAGAGAAACCCTACGGCCAACTAGTGTTTCAGTGGCAAATTTAAAGAGCAATGTAGGCACACCAGGAGAAGTGTAAATACTAGGAAAGGCATTGGCCACTTGCGTAGCCCACATCGTAGACTCAACGTAGATTCTGCAGAAAATTATAAAGAAAACATAACTCGTATTGAGCCCAAAGAGTTTTATATATAATACTAAAAAAAAAAAAAAAAAAAAAAAAAAAATTTAAAAAATATTAATTTTTTTTTTTTTTTTTTTTTTTTTTTTTTTTTTTTATTTTATTTTT
>VUQI01015055.1:25915-38361 GCA_015106735.1 Paratilapia polleni
AAAAAAAAAAAAAAAAGGAACACTTGAACAATCTTAACTTTGATTTTTGGTGTGATTTTTAAATCCAGCAATCAAAGGGTTGATGATTTTGGTTTCCAATGACTCTTTTTTACATAATGTATGTAATGATTTTCAACTTGAGTATTTCTTCATCAAGATCCGATTAAGTGTTCCCTTAATATTTTTGAGCAGTATATTAAATTTCATTTAATTTACCTGCCCTCCATTTAAGTTTAAGTAAACATAAATGCATTATGCTTGCATCTTTTTAAATCTTTGGTATTAGTGTATGGTGACGAAAAAACCATGCTCACCCTGTTCAGCCAGGTCTTGAGTTAGAAGTTCTCTGCAGTCGTTTCCACCATCTGTCCACTGTCCTCCCTCATTAATGCGCCTCTCTCCTCTATTTGTTGAATAGCAAGTGGCTCCACTAATAAAGAACTCCCACTTTATTTTCAAGCCTGTAATTACTGATCTAATTTTGCCTAATAATTGCTTCATGGCAATGACATGTATATTTACTTGT
The DNA here is from genome assembly GCA_015106735.1 of Paratilapia polleni. Taxonomy (NCBI): domain Eukaryota; kingdom Metazoa; phylum Chordata; class Actinopteri; order Cichliformes; family Cichlidae; genus Paratilapia; species Paratilapia polleni. The sequence continues at coordinate 26,442 of VUQI01015055.1, forward strand.
ACCCTTGTACCCTTGTAGTGTGTGTTCTGTCTCATAGTGGTGCACATTGACAACCAGAGGAGTAATTCACGCAGACTAGCCACTTTCATCAGCCTGCCTGTCTTTTGTGGTATCGCCTGCTGGCACATCAAAGCTGCAGCAGTGTTCCTCTCAGGTGGAGACATGAATACATGCATGAATGTGCATGTTTGTGTCTGCAAAAAGGTGCGCATGCAGATATGTTTGAAAAGTGCAGACAGAAATTTTGCATCAGATTTAGCCTACACAAACACATAAATTAGTTGTATAGTCAACACTTGTGTACCTAAATTGATTTTTTGTTTTGTGTTTGTGTATACACCAAAATGTAGTAATTGCAAATTATTTGGAGCTCCATCTCTCTAAACAGTGTAACTGAGGCTTGTAGGTTTTGGTGCTCAAGGGCATTTGTTTGTGCGTGTGTGTATGTGTATGTGCTATGATATATTGCTCATCCAAGTGGCGGCAGAACTGTGAAGTGCAGTGAGATTAGAAGGAACCCATTCCTTTGTTAATTTAAATGGGTTCATGCATCATGCTTTGCGGGAGCCTGCCGATCAGAGCATTAAGGAATGGCGAACACTGCCCAGAGGTGTTTTTAATGGCACAGCAGGGCTTCAGATGTAAAGAGGTTTAATTCTTTGCATTTGAATAAATGCCTGCTCTTGGACCCAGGCTTTATAATTTTTATGCATATCGGATATGTTGGTCGGTTTATCTATTTAATTTTTTTCTTTTTTAGAAATCTTTGCATCTGTGGATATCACTGCTCTGCGTGGTTTTAAGTCTTGACCTAAACCTACTGTGACTACTGATCATGCAGTAGAGTGTTTTGTTGGGATGCAGTATTTAAAATTTTAGAGGTACATCTGGAAGATGCTAGTAATCCAGAATAAAAATTGTAACATTGTTATTTTCACACATTGTTTCATACTTGGCTCTGTGCTAGAGTATACTAGTATTGTTGGAAAGAAAGAGAATACAGATCTTAATTTGGCATGATTGTTGCTGTGCAGTGGTTTATACTTTTTCTCCAAGCATATTATTGGTAAAAATAATAATATGCCGTGATGGGGAGTTTTTATGCCAACAGTCAAAGGTAGGGAAAAAGCAAGAGTGGGGAAATGGATGGAGTAATGAGGTGAAGGGCTGTAATAAACGGTCAGTCGGGCACAGCTGTTCTACATGGCATGGTTCATAGAACTTCCATTGATAACATGTAGCAAGCCTTACACACTCATACACACACAGGCATATAACATTGTGTATTTATGGCTTCAAAGTTTTTGACATCCTCTAATGTTAACATAACTACTCATTCTTAACATGACTACTGCTTGTCTAACCTTATCTTAAACTTAACCTTCCACTAATCCTGAAGTATGGAGGTAAAGATCATAATATGAGGTAAAGATCATAGGCTGTATATAAAAGATCGATGTAGCCACCGTAACGTAACCCATTGGTTTGTGAAGCTCTGTTTTGAAGCCTTAGGGTTAATATTTTGCCTCCACCATGTTGTTTTTTTAAGCTTGGTCAGAAGTAACCAAGCTTAGCTAGTGAGCTGCACCTATCGATTGTACGGGTGCAATTCACACACACACAGACTTACTAATTAGTCCTGAAATACTACAGTTTCACCCACCAAAACTGGGACTGACTTTTTGCAGGGACTCAATTGTTGAAGTCAAAGCACTGTTCAAAAAAAAAAAAACAGTGAATAAAGGAAGCGCTGCATGGCTCTATAGGCTTATCTGACAGGTGCTCTTCAGTTGGGCAGATACAAGCTCAGTACCAAAGAAGGGTTACTGAGGCACTCTGTCTTTTGGTATAATAATGTAACAAGTTTATTCATGGAGCAGATTGGCAGGGACTGCAAGCCATATTCCAAATAGCTGCATTAAAATGCTCCAAATAATGCACAACACCTCAAGCGCCTTTAAGAGGTCAAGTTCAGTGACTCACATTAGCAAAAGTGAAGCCTAGAAAACAGCTGTTGGCTAGAGCCCAATGTGTCATCGTCCACTTATCAGTCAAAGTGACATGCCCCTAACTTTAAGCTTTAATGAAACATGAGTTATTAAATAAATAAATAAATAATCATTGTTGTTGTTATGAAAAGGTAAATTGGCTATAAAGACCAGGCTGTAAACATGTTTTTTCTGCTCTAAAGATGACAATTTCAACAGCCTGTGGGCACTGATTCAGCTGTGGCCTCTTGAACAACTGTAGTTTTGGGCACTTATGTGTTGGCTCCATTTGTGGTTCCTAGGGTATTTAAAAGTAGAATGGGAGGCAGAGCCTTCAGCTTTCAGCCCCTCTCCTATGGAACCAGCTCCCAGTTTGGATTTGGGAGACAGACACCCTCTCTACTTTTAAGATTAGGCCTAAAACTTTCCTTTTTGATAGAGCTTATGGTTAGGACTGGATCAAGTGACCCTGAACCATCCCTTAGTTAAGATGAAATAGGCAGAGGCTGTTTGGGGTTTCCCATGATGCACTTCCCTTTTCCTCTTCATTCACTTCCTTTCACTCTCCATGTGTTCATTAGACCATCCATCCATTTTCTTCCGCTTATCCTATTCAGGGTTCATGGGTGGGAGCTGGAACCTATCCCAGCTGCCATAGAGTGAGAGGCAGGGTACACCCTGGACAGGCTGCCGCAGGACTAACACAGAGAGACAGGCAACCATTCACACTTATGGCCAATTTAGAATTACCAATTAACCTAACCCCACGTCTTTGGACTGTGGGAGGAAGCCGGAGTCCCCGGAGAGAATCCACGCAGACACAGGCAAACTCCACACAGAAAGGCCCCAGCAAAATGGTGGATTTGAACTCAGGACCTTTGTGCTGTGAGACAACATTGCTAACCACCACGCCACCGTGCTGCCTCATTTATTCACCACTTGCATTTAATCATTAGCTATTATTAAACTCTGTCTCTCTCCCATAGTGTGTCTTTTGTCCTGTCTCCCTCTGCACTCTTCTGTTTCCCCTCATCCCCAACCGGTCATGGCAGATGACTGCCCCTTCCTGAGTCTGGTTCTGCTAGAGATTTCTTCCTGTTAAAAGGGAGTTTTTCCTTCCCACTGTTGCCAAGTGCTTGCTCATAGGGGGTAGTCTGACTGTTGGGGTTTTCTCTCTATATTGTAGGGTCTTTACCCTAAAATACAAAGTGCCTTGAGGTGACTGTTGTTGTGATTTGGTGCTATATAAATAAAATTGAATTGAATTGAAATTAAAGTGTGAGATAAAGTCATTTAAAGTGAAAATAAAATCAATACTTTTTTATTAAAACTAAAAATATAAATTCTACATTGGGAGTATGTTTTTCTTTGCAGCATTGGTCTTCCGTATGCTGAGTTTAATATTTATTATATTGGTGACTAAAAATCTGGAGTTTAAAATGTTTAATAAAGTTTGAAATCATCCATCCATCCATTTTCTTCCACTTATCTAATTCAGGGTTGTGATTAGGCTGGATCCTGGAAACACGTCCCTGGGTTTAGATCTCCAGGGATGCATCATGTACCTGTTTCCACCTTTATGTCCTCTCACCTGAAGGCCAACTCACTAAGGTGACCGGGAGGGGGCGGGGCTTTACAGAAGAAACAAACAGATGTTTTTACTCTACGTAATCAATCACAGGGTAAAGATTTTATTGTGTTAACGCAGAGTATTTAAACCATTTAACTCTGGGGTCAAAGGTCATTTTATCCACAGACAGACACAGAATAGATTAAAAAAAACTTTATTGACCACACGAGGACTCCATGAAGCCAATCAACACATATCAGCTGATCGATGGAAACATTACTGGATGGTGTCATTACACCGTTTGTCCAGCAGAGGGGGCCTCGGCTCTCTGTATCTGTAAATTTTATATAAATATATATTAAAATATCTGAAAAGTACAAAATAAAAGCCCAAAAGGAACCTCTGCTTGAGAAGATACCGCCAGTCCTCAGAGAGTCTAACATGGCGTCTCCTTCCTCCTCCTTCGGAGGGTCCTTCGCCACCAGGTGGGAGGTTCCAGGTGGAAGACTAAATGTGCGTTGAGAGCGGCGACGTCGAGGCAGAAAGTGATGCCTAGCGCAACCTTCATCTGTCCCCCGTGAACGCCTCGGCGTCGTGTTCCTCCTCTCATCTGCAGGAAGTCGATCAAACACGTGAATGCCGTGACCTCGCGTCTTGTTATCGAGTCCATCAGGATCTCTCAGGTGTGATTTCACTGAAGGTAAATCTGGAGGAAAGTCAGGAGGAGGGGGAAGGTCTGATGTTACCCAGCATGGCGAGGGGGAACAGGAAGCAGGTAACCCAGCGTCTCTGTGGGGTCAAAGGCGAGCGGTTCAGGAGTGAGCGACCTCCAGTTTGGAGTGTGACGGAGCTGCGATGGTTTCTCCGGCCTCGAACAGCTCCTGCAACACAAAACAAACGTTTTTTTATTCACTCACAGGCAGCGACGCCCCCTGCTGTCCACCAGTTTTCAAAATAAAATCATTTACATGTACAATTCACCTCTGCTTTTCAGAATAAGAGCATGCCAGTTTAATGTCCACAACACAAAAATAACTTGACTTTTCAGAGTTTTTGTGATCAATGATATTCCAAAAGCTGCTGCTTCCTGTTTTTAATTTAAAGGTTTTAACTGATCAATATGAAACTGTGTCCTGATCAAATGATGAGAGCGGAGAAATTATTTTACTTCAAAATATACTGGATTCATCACAGGCAACATTTGTATGTCAAATAAACACTGAATGTGTTCAATAAGCCAATCAAAGTGATCATCACCAAATCGATCAATAAGGAAAATTAAACAGAAAATCTGTGCAAGAACTGATCAGTGAGGCCTTTAAGAATCAATCAGTCAGAGGAAGTCGCAAATACCTTATCGTAGATGACTTTAACGATGAGCGAGCAGCTCGGACACGTCGCCACCTCCTCCCCGTTCTCCAGGTCCTCCTTAAAAACAAAAATAAACAACTTCAGGTTTCTATCAGCGTTCAAAGGCTTTTTTTTCCCTGCACTGAAAACTCTGTGGATGCTTTATAAGTTCATCATGAGAGGAACTGACTCAAAGTAAACAGAGGAAACCAAACTCCACTGAAAAGACTCAGAAACTTCTTCGAAACATTAAGATGCTTCCTCTGGACGATTCTGATTTTATTTAAGAGGTTTTTTTTAAAGCCGAATTCACCAGAAGACCTCAAAGATGAGTGAAACCTCCTCAAATACTTTCTGCTCATGATCTAATGTACAATGCAGGAGTGGAGACTTAAAATAAAACTCTTTCTAAACCAAGTTTGGTGTCAAAGCCTTTTTAAATGATCACCCACGTGGCTGCAGGTGGAATCAGTGAAGTTCTGATCAGAAAAACTAGACACAAACCGTGAGGGATGCACTGAAATGCTCGAAAAAAATCATTCGACGTGCTGTGAGAGCCACTTCAAACTGAAAGAAGAAAAAGTGTTTCACGGGGTGGTAGCAGCGTTGGCCACGAGCCACGAGAAAAAAAATGTCTCGCTTCAACAAAAGCTGCTGGAAGCTTTTCAGAAGAAACTCTCTCCAGAAAGCAACAAAGCAAAGCCGAAAACAGAGAAAAAAATCACAGAATTTGGAGGAAATCTTGAATGCATGGAAAACTCTGAAGAACAAAGTTCGTGTTGTTTTACGAGACAAGGCCAGCAGCGTAATAAAGGCAACAGACCGGCTCAGAGGTGTAAGTTTGGGATGGTTCCTCCACACTCTGCAGCTCAAGGACGTAAAATTTCAGGATAAATTTCAGTCAAACGCTGTTAAAACTCATAAAGTCTGAGTCACATTTAGAGTGCCGAGGTTTGCCAGATGCATCCAGACATCCTTTCCAAAGTATGTTTTTATGTTTTACTGTTTCACAAAAGAAACAAAGTCTATCTGTATCAGTATATATAAAAAAATAAAATTTTAAAAAGGTGATATCCTGCTGTAGCTACAAATAGCCAAACTCCATGAGAAAAGTCTAAATTTTCCTCCCGTACACCGATGTCCTCTCAAGGCAGATAAATGTTCGATAGCAGTTACCAGATCTGAGGCAGAGAGACCCACAAACAAGCTGCAACTCACTGGAGTTTCAGGATTTCTTAAGCCCGCCAACACAAAGAAAGCCTGGATATGTTGATCTTGTTCCTGCTGCAGATAAACATGTTTCCTCTTCAAAAGTCCTCCTCCTCCACACCAGCAGCTCTTTTAGGAGTTTGGGCTGCTTTGAGAAGAACTTTTATCTTTATTAATTAAGTTTCCATTATTTAAGAAAAAAAAAAAAACTCTACTTAAAATATCAACATTTCTATCTTAAACCGTGTAAAACAAAGTTTATCAGTTTCATTATGTCAAAACAGATGATCAGTCATTAGTTAGAAGGCTTTGATTAGTTTAAACTTTCTTAACTTTGCAGACTTTTAAATGGAGTTTGGTTCTGTCCACTAGTTTCTCTACTGAGAAGAAAGCCTGTTTTATCACCAAACCAAACTCCATTCAAAACAATAGAGATTTTATGCCCCACTTCTGCGGCAACTTCGACGGGAAGGTTGGAGAACTTTCATAAGAAAATTGAACTATATCAATGCGGGTGATCAATAAATCAATGCCGAATTGATTCTAAGGCTGTATCGATGGATGGAGGCGGCTAAACTATTGTCTGTTTCGTCGGTAAAGTTGCTGCTATAAGAGATTGCACAAACGGGAGATTTTACACTGGAGTTTGGTGTGAAGCTGTTAGCCGTGAGCTGAACTTACTTTGGTGATGGCGAAGCGGTCTCCGCAGGGACACGGGAAGTAATACGTCTCCGTTTCCTCGTCGTATTCAAAGTCCTCGATCTCCACTTCGTCGTGAAACACCGACATTTTCTCCCAAACACCTGCAAAATAAACGCAGAGCAGCGCCAGAGCCGCACCGGCTAGGCGTCAAGCGTGACCGCGGCGCGGTGTGATGACGTACGGAGCCGCTGACTCAGCGCTGTGACGCAACTCTCAAAACAAAAAGAGAAAAAAGGTCTAAATAAAATAAATTAAAATGAAAAACAAAAACAGTAAAAAATAAAATAAAATAAAAATATAGAGTTATAACCAGCGAGAGAAAAGTTTTTTATTCTGTTTTTGTGTCCGCGGAGCAGCATGTAGTTCTAGCGATGTCCACCAGGCGGCGCAAGTTCACCAGATTTAAACTCATTAAAGTTCCAACATCGTGTATTTAAATTCATATGAATAAAATAATATTCAAAGGGTTAATAAAATATATAAAATAAATGTATAGTGTATAAAATAAACACTTTTAATTTTGTATATAACATAAAATATCGGTGTATAGGTTATACATAAAATATGCATACATAAAAATGTGATTTCACAATAATAAAAGGAAATTTACATATAACAGCACGTGTCTGGTTAAATGCTTTAATGTATATATAAATGTTATTAAAAAATAAAATCACAGCAATGATAAAATAGACTGAAGAACATGTATTTTGAATTAAATTCTTCTACATTTAGTAAATTTATTGTAGTTTTTTCTGATTTAAGTTTTACTTCATAGAGCCATTTTGTTGTAATTAGCTTTTTTCATGTATTTTTGCTTTCATTTCATTGTTAATTTGTTACTGGTTGTGTTCACTCAGGAATTTCCCACATTTTGGTAAAAATAAAGTTTCTATGAAGCTGATCTAGTAGTTCCTGCTGACGTCCAGGTGTCCCTCCTACAGGGACGTTAGAAAGACAGGAGGAGCTTTACCTTTTGGAGCTGAGGAAGAAATCACAGCTAGAAGAAGAGTGTGGTGTCTAAATGTAGGTAGAAAGGAGACCTTTCAAATGCTTTAACTTGCTTTGAGCAGCCATCTATCCCACATGATGATATGAGCCTTAAAAGTTTACCCATAATGCACTTTTTCTCCAAGTTTTCTCCAGTGAATGATCAGAAAACAGCTCAAAGATCCAGAGCTTGTTTCTGTTCCTCTGCGTCACAGACATTAAACCAGTGAAGTATTCAAACTTTGATGATACTATCATCATACTGATGCTCAAAGCTGGTTATAGAGAAAACTGTGCTGAACAAAATCCAGAGTTTGGCTTTATATTGTGACATTGGAGTGTGTTTAAATTGATTTGGTTAAATGTGTTTTTCAGCTCTGAAAATTTCATGTGGAGATCAGCTGTAATTCTGAAGTTATGAGGGATTAAAAAAAAAAAAGTGAAAACTGGACCCACCCATATGTACAACGTAGGCCTGAAACTCTGAAAATATTCACAGTATGAAGGTAAAGCTTTGCATGGCTTCATTAAGCATACTAAACTCTGTGCAAACTGAGGTTATTGTTCAGGATCAGTTTTAAAGGACAAACTTGGGAGGTTTTTAGGAGGTTTTTAGGAGGTTTTTGAATGGAGTTTGGGGTCGTGTGTGTCGGTGAGACTTTGCAGTGAAGTCCACTTAAAGATGTTTAAAACTGACTCCAGCAGAAACTGCACTGACATCAGAGAGATGGGTCATGATTTCAGTTTAATTAAAGACAGAGGCCGAGATGATGGACTGAAATGACCTGAAGATGATGTCGTGAAAATCATTTAGAATTTCTGGTGACGCAGCTGAAGGTGGAAACCCTAAAGAGGAAGAAATGTGAAGTTTTAATAAAGATTTCTTTATTAAAAACATGAAAATATTCGAGTCTGTTTTACAGACTTGACTCTTGGTGCCTAGTGTTTATATTGTTTCATGGATCTCTCCCTTGGTGTATTTGGCCTTGTTCTTAGTCCCCGGTTGCCGTAGAGTTTAATTCCTCCCTCAGTGTTACATCGTCTTGTGTCAAGTCTCCCATATGAAGTTTATTCATCCTGTGTATTTATCGCTGTTTCTGTAGTTTCTGGTTTTCAGTTTCACCTTTGGACTTTATGTTTTGCTTTGTGCTAGCGATGAGCAGGTGAAGCCTCGTGAAGCTCTGAGGTTTTCCTTCCGTTTGTGCCGAAAAACATTCAAAGCTCCGAGGCTTCAATCTCACCAAGAACAGCGACATCTGGTGGCCGACTGAAGTCAAGGCAACCTCAAGAGTGCAGCTGAAACACTGGAACAACTTACTGTCTCCATCTCATGTCTCCAATAAAAGCTCTGAAAAGACTGTGTGTTCATTTTAATCTGCTAATGTTGTGGTTCATCTGTACGAATTAATGATTACATCATCATCAAACACTGAAATGATTTGTTGTACTTCTGTCAGAAAGTCTCTCAGTCTTCAGTGTCGTCTCTGAATGAAATAGATGGTAATAAAATGGTAAAAAGACATGAATAAATATGCAGGCACACAAACATCACTCTCCAAACACTTTCCAGGTTAAACTTCAAATAAATATGACAGAATACGAAGAGTCACGTGTCTGTGTGTGTTCATTTCAAATATCCAGGATTTAGAAAGCATTAAAAGTTTACTTAAAAACACTGGACTAAAAAAGAAGAGATACTTCTCGCTGCAGCTTTACAGCTCATGATGGGGTTTGGATGAACACACAAACGTCTCGTTTTTTCTTTAGTCTAGTCCAGTGTTTTTAGATTTTCTTTTAAGATTAAGGTTCTTATAGGTTGATGTGGTACGTAAAGGATTTTTATTCACAGACGCACGGTGACAAATTGATTTTTTTCAAAAATAATATTTTCTCTACTGTGGCAGGCTTCAGTCGACTCCTCCTCCGGCTCACCAGTTCTCCAGCTTTAGAAAATGGCCCTGATGATGCAGGAATACACAGATATTTGCAGGCCAGTTTCCACAGTGTTGGATAAAGTGTCTCATGTGCTGTCCAGTATCTGAGGAGGTCTTCTGATCCTGCTGCTCTCCAAATCTCTCAACCCAACATCACTGAGTGATACCGATGTATCTTATATAGATGGTTCAGCACCAACAAGTCAAAGCTGTCAAACCAACGAAACGAGCTGTGAAGCACCGATGACGCTCGAAGCTTCAAACGTCTTTGGTCACGTGACAGCGGCGTTTCGAATCAGGACGACTGACACACGTTGCGAAGCTTCGGTATCATTTGCCCATCTCTAGTTTTCGGATCATCTGCAAACAGTGATTAAATGGCTGCTTTCTGTTCGGTCCAGTCTGCCTCCACACGTCTGCCTTTGGGCCCACCTCTAACGCTCCGCCCGGTCAGCTCGGTCAGTCAGCTGACCATGACGAGTCCATCCTTAACTGTGAGGGACAGACACTTGAATAATGTAACTCCCACCAGCATCACTTTACTTATTTTTGTTTACTTTGATTTTTAACATTAGTTAAGTGAAATATCTTTTGGCTCCTCGCAGATGTGATGTGACCGAGTTGAGTGCACACAGCTGGGAGTCAGAGTGGTGCTGAAAGCTGGCTGGAGGGGCCCCCTGTGAATTTTCACCTAGGGCCCCAAAAGACTCTAGAACTGCCACTGATAGCTGTCAGAATCACAGCCATCAAAGCCCTGATTACACTGCAGGGACCAAACACACAACCAACAGCCTGATGGTCCACAGGAGGCCCTCAGTTCCTCCAATCAGAAACAAGCTCGAGTGCTGAAACTGTGTCTGCACATGCTCAGTAGAGCAGCAGCATCACTTCACCTGAGCAGAGGTTTTCAACATAAAACTGAGATTCCAGGTGTCAGAGCTGAAGAAGATGTTCAGTATTTTTCTTCTACTGTTTGTGAAGTTTAAAAGACTGAAACTTTAAACTTACATCAACTTAATCTTCAGGTTTTGGTTAAAATGACTTGTCTGATTTCATTGGTTTGTTTTGTTTCCTCTTTGGTTCTTATTGGATGTTCTGTTGTGTTTGTTGAATTTTTGGATTCTTGTTTTCAGTTCTTTATTATTTCAGTAGATTATGAGCTTTATTTCTTGTGTTAATGGGTCTTTGATTGCTGTTTTTACTTTTTGGTTATTCTAGTGATGAGTTTCAGCTTTGCCATCCTGTGTTTTGGTTCATGTCTTGAATATTTTATAGTGGCAGTAGTTTCAGTTCCCTCAGCGCTCCCTCTGTCTCGTCTTTCTGTCTGTTTTCATGTTTAGTGTGAGTCTTCTTGTTTCTTGTGTTTGTCTTTTAGTTATTTCCTGTTTTAGGTCAGTTTTCTCTTGTGTCTCGTTCTAATTTTACTTTCTGTGTTTCCTTGTTGTGTGATTATCTGTCGTCACCTGTTCCTGAGCAGGTTGGGTTCTTTTTAAACCCTGTGCTCAGTGCTCTGTAAGTTTACCAGTGACAAATCAAAAGTGAAGGCGGTTGTTTCCACAAACCTCCCAGATCTGGGAGTGACTTCCTCAGTCTCAGCTGACTGCAGGTTTCCCCAACCTTATAAACAGTACATTTGCATAATGACCGAAACTAGCACCACTGACGAACAATGGGCTGTGAGGTCAGTTTCATGATTATGCAAATTGTCATGACCATTGATCAATGGCCATGAGTACTATTCACAGAGAGTTGGGGAATGGCTGCAATCACAGCATTGTAAGATGGTGAAAGATGTACTCTAAGGCCCCCTCCTCGGTTCAGAGATGGTCGTTCCCTTTTCATGTAAATGGCCTCCTTGACTCCGCGCTCAAACCAGCGTTCCTCCCTGTCCAGGATGTGTACATCCTCATCATTGAATGAGTGGCCACTGGCCTGCAGGTGTAAATATACTGCGAAGTCTTGACCTGACGAGGTAGCTCTTCTGTGTTGTGCCATCCGCTCAGCCAGAGGTTGTTTGGTTTTAGCCGATGTATAAGTCACGGCAATCCTCTTGGCACTTAACAGCGTACACTATATTACTCTGTTTGTGCCGGGGGACCCGATCCTTGGGGTGGACCAGTTTTTGGCTTAACGTGTTTTGGGGTTTGAAAGCCACAGAGACGCGGTGTTTTGAGAAA
>VUQI01015058.1:5603-16278 GCA_015106735.1 Paratilapia polleni
TTTTTTTTGGTTTTTAAAAATTTTTTTTTTTTTTTTTTTTTAAAGGTGATTAATGTTTAATGGCTTTTATTACTTAGATTACACTTAGACTAGAATATTTACTCTGTGCAGAGCTTGGAGTCATAGTTTATTTACATTTCTATTATTTGAAATCTCTTGTGATGAAAAGGGAAACTGTGATCCATGCTTTAAGTAGAATTAAACATGTCTATAGGAAAGTTGACTCTTTAAACAAATGATAAATGTAGAGTTCAAAAGAGTGCAAAGCTAATAAAAGAGAGTGTCTTTTGTGTAATCAAATTAAGCTCCAAATTAAAATTTTAGAAAGAGAAATCTGGATTCAGTTGTGCTCAGAGAAACCTGTTTGCATTACATGTTCTCCACAACACTCCCCACCAAATACCCTTAATTACAGAGAGAGATACTAAAGTTAAAGGACCTGATATGAGTCTATGAAGGGCTGTAGCAGCTTCTGCAGAAAGGATAACACTTCCAGCCCCGTGTCTGACACCATCACTTCCTGCTGACTGATGTGAACCGCTCCACATTTTTGCAGGAGTGAACATGCCTCCTCAAAGTCCTAAGTGATGGACAGACAGACATATGTAATATGAGTAACAATAAGTGCATACTCAACAAGACATAATCTGTATCAAACGTATACACATCCTACTGTTAAGCATACAAGTGTGTGTGAATAATCTTGATCTTTGTCCTGAGATCCTGACAAATATGGCTACTACCTGAGATGACCTGCCAGGGATGAAGATGAATTCATTGGAGAAGACATCCCGTAGGAAGCAGAAGAATGTGAAGAGCTCGTCTGTGAGCAGAACAATGGGTCATGTTTGAGCAAGATGATCAATTTATGGATTTATGAGACAAAGAATCTGAAATTGTGCCTAACACTCACCCTTCTGTGTACTTTTTGTGATGTGTATGGCCGCTGCGAGGATTCCTGGACGCACAAAAACGTGCAATGCCTGATTCCTATAGGAGACCAGCATCAGCACCGCTGCCGCTGTCCTCATCACACCCTCCTCTGGGCTGAGCGGATGCTGCTTCGCAGGGTCTTCCTCCTGAACCAGGTAGACACGCCCCGCTTTATGATGGACAACGGAGCGATGAAGAGCCACGGTGGATGACATCACATCTGAGTCTGGGACGTGTGCTGCAAAAAACAAAAAACAAAAACAATCTTCACATTATCTTTGGATTTCATGTTTGAGGATCACATCACCTTCAGAAAGTCTTTTGTGTGTATGTGTGTGTTTAAGTGTTCACACGTGCCTGCATGTGTGAATGTTCACACGTAGGACACCTGTAAAGTGAGACAGTTCAGTGGAGTCCTCTTAGGATAAGTTACTTAAAGTGCATTAATCCACTGAACATCTCCTAAGTGATTCTGGACACTTGTGCCAACTCGCATTCACCTAATCTTTCTGATCCATATAGGACCAGGTCAAAAGGAGCCTTCGGTGTCCTGAGGTCAACAGCAGGGAAACTAGTCAGTTACTCTTCTGCATTAACTTTGTCTGGTTCTCTAGCAATGTAATATGCAAAGGCCACCTACTGGTCACTGAAGGGAAAGTAAGCCTCATTAAAGGTCCACTGTAAGCAGAGCCTATATTAATGTTAACCCTAAGCTCGATGCTGTATTTCTACACAGTATAATTAAAATAAGTTGATTTTTGAAATCTATTTCCCACCCACCAGGCCAGTTAAGGCGAGCCCCAAAGTCTAGCATCAACTTCCTGAGCCAGAGGGTTTTTTCTGTGAGTTGATGCCACTGCAGACCCTCTTCTGTTAAAGTTGTGATTGGAGCTTGGAGCAACAGGCAGGCCATCAGAGACCAAGGGCTGATCAGAGAGCCCTCCTCTTGGATCCGTACAATCAAATGAGCCAGCCAGGTCACACAGCCCTGGGTCTCTGGAGTGGGTTTCTGAGAAAGATCTCTGAACAGTAGAGGAGGCAGATTATAAGGTTATATATAGGTTATTTCATGACATTTTGAGGGTTTACAATGACACAAATACTAATTTAAGTTGTATGATTATTACACTTGCTATGTTTTTACTGCTGATTTGGTGTATTTTAGTCTCACTTTCACTATGTTTAAGAAAAAAAATGATATAAAATTACTTTTCCAAAATGTAAGGAGTTTTATGCTCTTCACTCAAACTGCTTATATGGAACTAATGGAAATTACATTCACAGAATATATAAATGGCAAAATTATAAACTTTTGACTTTATGACTCTTTACTACTGACTTTGGTTGGTGGATACTCAAAATCACTATTTCTAACTATAGCCACGCTTGACTGTGGTACATAGGCAAAAAAAAGCTAATCTCTACCTCGGTATGAGGTTGTACTCGCTCCGATTTATCTTTCCCTCACACAGCTGTCGGACAGACAGGGGGCGGCCAAAGTTCACATGCATGCAGCCGTAATCTTCCTGCAGAACTCTGCTAGCCTTTAGCAGCCCCTGCAGGGAAAGATCGAGGGCAAGAGGCCTATGTTTTTACAAGAACCAAAGATTACATGTGAATTTTGATGAAGTGAGTAATGTGGCCAGAACGTACCATGGTGCTTTCTTTGGGCTTGGGGACACCCAATAACTCATGTGCAAGCAACGACTCCTCCAGCACTCGGTCATAACTGATACCGATGGGCACCAGTGCGATGTCAAACACCTCACCTTTAAAGTAGGGCTCCAGCACCATGTGCATCATACCTGCAGACAAATGGAGATGTCGCACAGCAGACACACAAACACATAGAAATGGCAATATGAATAGATGCAACCTTTAAACAAGTACACTCTAAGATCAGGATGTAAATGTTTCTTGGAATATATTAAAAAAAAAAAAGTTGAACACACGGATTAACCTAAATAAATAAACTATATGAGTGTATGACCCCTTGGTGTGAAAAACAACCAGCTTAAGAGAACTAAACAGCAGAACAACATGACAATACAGGCTACTATGACCTAAATAGATAAAACAAACCATCATTAACCAGATAAATACAGTTGTGGTCAAAAGTTTACATACACTCATTAACCAAATATTAGTGGGGATGTATGTATATATAATTGAGCCTGTGTGGATTAGAGACAATCCTAAATAAATTCATACTAGTGCACCCAATTCTAGTTTTTTTAAAAGTCATTAAAGATGTACGCTGTACAATCATTCCACCCTGAAAGAAGAACAGTTCAAAGAAATCATTAAAAGCCCCAAATTACCATGACATTCATCCCCATGATGAGTGTATGTAAACCTCTGACCACAACTGTATCTCTGTAATTAGGGTGTTGGAGAAAGGCTTTTAAGAAAGGTATAATCAAGAACAGACCATCACGCTCATCTGCTCATCAAATTAAACAAACAAAGACTAAAAAAAAGTCCAAAATAATAAGATGCATACACTTTTGGGAGACACTAAGAAAAAAGGTGCTACATTTGGACACTTACCAAATTTTGGCACCAGAGACTTCAGTGTGCGACTCCTGAAACCTTCCACGTAAAACTCCAAAGGTGCATATCCTCTCTACAGAAAACACATTAAGCTGTTGGAAACCCTCTTTATTGATGGTTAAACATAGCAGCTGATTGCCAAAGATGCATTTAGGAACACTTTGAAAAGTCACTGTCTTACCCTGATAATGGTTCGGACATATTCTGACAGCACCGCCCAGTACAGTTTGTCAGAGCCGATTGCTCGACGGATAAAGAAAGCTCCGGAGCGACGCAGAATCTCTCCGACAATCTTCATCCCTGCAAGAGCTTCACAGTGGAGGTGGAGAGACAAAATGAGAAAAAAAATGTTTTGATGCTACGCTGCAATCAACTAGATATTTTGTAGTACGATTTAAATAACACTTTGGTGTTTTAATTCAAATAGATACTTGCGAATTCCAGCAGCAATAACAGGTATTGGGATGTCGTAGGTAAACAGGATGTAGGAGATAACCAAGAAGTCCACATAACTCCTGTGATTGGGCAACAGGATCACAGGACTCTCCTGGATGGCTTGTTGGAGCTGCAGCAACAGAAAAATTCAAGTTTTGAAGAAATCTGAGAAATTGCATACTGTACCAGAACGTTCTCTGTATAGTAAGAAGCAACAATTGTTATAATTTTTTTTCTCAAGAGCTAAGAAAGAAAATATATTTAACAAAATACTGTGTACCTGAGGTATGTTAAATGGCAGTCCTCTATATCTTACAGAAAATCTATTAAAATGTTTTTTGTGACCTTTAAAGATCTACTGCATATGTTGAAACAAACGGGTCAACAGTTTATTAAAGCGTATTGATTTCTGAGTCCTGACCATGTTGAGTCCTTCCATGTTGACATAGATGCTTCTGAAGAGTCTCTTGAATGCCTTGTTCATAGTGTAGCCCATCAGCCTGATAAACCCCAGCTGCAGGTTTTGAGACATTTCCTCCAAAATCCCACAAGCCTCTTCTCTCACCTTCTCCACGGACGACCCTGTCTCCATGGCAATCTGAGGGAGAATGTGGGGGGAAAAAAGACTGACTCCATGTTGACAGTGCTGCAGTTTGAAGCTTCACTACCTTTTCTTAAATGACTCACCTCATTAGCAATATAACGCAGATACTGGGACTCCAGTACAGCTTTGTTGAGGTCAGAGGTGGAGCAGGGTGGGGCTCCTTTGTAAGGCTGAGGGTTAAAGGTTCTCAGGGCATGGCCAAGATCACTGCAGCGCCTCCTCTCCTCTAATATATCCGTAAACTCCTCCTCATCCTTCAGGCTTGCTGTGCCTGAATCTTTATACTGGATGAAGGAGTCATGTTTGTTAAAAGACTTAAAGCTAAGATATTTGACACCTCTAACAGAATAGAAAACAATAGACCAGAAAAAAAACAAATCTACTAAAGGGTTTCCTGCGTGTCCCCAGAAGTAGATAATTACTTTAACTCACTAATGTAGGTACAAAGCAGTAGTACAGAACACCAGTGTTTTGAATTTGGGTTCATTAGCATCACATGTTTTATAGTTAATAAAGGTGCGCTAATTGAAGTGCAGACTTTCAGCTTTATTTCAAGGCCAGGTGAGGTCTGTTCCCTCACTATTTCATGAAAAATTAACCCGATAAAAGATCTGGAGTTGATTCCAATTGTTGAACTTGCATTTGGTGTATTTTCACTGGAATTCTTAACAGGAGGCCCAAAAAGATGTCAGTGCAAATGAGGGAGGCCGTCATTAGGCTGAATTCAGATTAAGCCAAATGCTGTAAAACTGATCGGACAGCACTTCATACCGCAAATGGATAATGAGCCAAAGCAGACTGAAAAAGCAACCCAGTGGGATGTTCTTCAATCTTCAGTCACCTGAGCTCAACCCAGTAGAGCAGCTTTTCAGTTATTAAATACATCTCTGAACGCAGAGAGACCCACAAACAAGCAGGAGCTGAAGGTGGCTGCAGTAAAGGCCTAGCAGAGCATCTCAAGGGAGGAAACACAGCATTTGATGATGTCCATGGGTTCTAGACTTCAGGCAGTCACTGACTGCAAAGGATTTTCATCCAAACATTAAAACAATGCTAATATTCAAAATTCTGTTTGTCCAATTAATTTTGAGCCTCTGAAAATGGGGGACTGAGTATAAAAATGACTGTAATTCCTAAACAGTTAAATCAATACTTTTGTTCAACTCCTTGAGTTAAAGCTGAAAGTCTGCACTTCACTCACATCTTGATTGTTTGATTTAAAATCCTCTGTGGTGGTGTACAGAGGCAAAATTACAAACAACAACAACAACAACAACAACAAAAAACCTGTAGTTTTGTGCTGGCTAACCTCTCAGTGACAGTGTGAGGAAGAGCTGATGAAGAGTTAATGAAGATTTCTTATGTTTGCTACAAAAGGGGAAATAATAAAAGCAAAACTGAAAGAACAAACAAAGACTGAAGACAGCCATTCTTCAAACTTATTTTGAACAAGAATTTTACAATCGGTGCACCCCTATAGTTACCTCATTAATCTGTTATGATGCTCCATTGTGCTCAACTCAAGTCTGAGTTTCTAAAATTTATTTACAAGCAGGTTTTTTTCTGACAGCTCAAGTGGTTTAGAAACCAGCTGTTGTCTGAAGCCTGCATACAGTCAAAGTGATATATTTATAGTTTCTGTTTCTTTTTACAGTAAGGGAAGTTTTAAGTAATTTTTATTTTGAAAAGTGGGCTAAGACAAATTAAATATCTTATTAAAACACGCCGTTTATGGAGTTAAAACCATAAAAAGTCGTTATCTCCTATCCACCTATGACCTGCTAATACTAGTCAGTGAAAAACTATTAAGCAACCCCGGCTTGGAAACACTGACCATTTTTTTCTAAGTAGGCCAAAGTTTCAGCAGCTTAAGGCGCCCAGGCTCCACTGGACACCTCTGCCTGCATAATTAACAGCAAAATAACTTCTACTTAAAGACATTCAAAAGTGAACAACATTAGTAGTTTTCTTCAGCGGTTTTTTTTTTCTCAGCTATTGTATTTTGTAGTCAAACTTTTAAAGTTTGTAGTTTTGAAGAAAAGCGTCGACCGAGCGGAGCGAAAAGGATGCAGCGAGTGTGCTGAGGGTAAACAAACACATTTCAAACAAGCGCCGACAGGCTGCTTACCGTATTCGTCATTCTTTATGGAGACTAACACGACCTCAGCAGGTGACTGGCCTCATTGACTTTCGCTTTCTTTGCTTGGAAGCTTCCTTGGCTACACGCTGCCTGCAGTGTACAGCGCCTCAGCCCCCAGGGCCAATGGTGTCGCTGGGTTTTGGAAACTCCTCCCGCACATTGTAATGCGCAGCCCTCTGCTCTCAAGTAACCCCTCCACTTTTGTGTAGGGGAGCTTATGTTACAGAAGTGAGCTGCAGTTTGTTGATTTTGGGAAAATGTCTGAGCTGACACATAACCGGGAATTAAACATTAATTGTGCATGTAGTCCACAGGGTGGTCAGCAGAACTGTTGCACTTTAATTTTTCTGCTAGTAATAGAGTCCTGTGAAAAAGAAGGTTATTCACAGAGTCCTGTGAATAACTAAGTATAGCTTTACTGCTTTATAGGAATTCAGAGGGTAAGTGGCAGCCAGGTGCTGCTAATCAAATGCATTTGATTAATTGATCATCAGTAAGTGTGAACACCTCTATAGCAGCAGTTTGCTGGTCTGGAGCATTCAGGTGTGTGTTAACACAATGCAGAGGAGGAAAGACATCAGCAATGATCTTGACTTCTGCAATTGTTGCTGCCTATCAAGCTGAGAAGGGTTATAAGGCTATTTCCAAACAATCTGAAGTCCATCCTTACAGTGAGAAAGATTATAAACAAGTGGAAAACAGAAAGGCAGCTGCCTTCCCAGCAAATTCACCCCAAGGTCAGACTGTGCAATGCTCAAAGTCATTGAAAATAACCCGAGAACTACATCTCAGACTCTACAGGCATCAGTTAAATGTTAAATTTTAAAGTTAATGACTACAATTAGAAAAAGATTGAACAAGTATGGCTTGTTTGGAAGGATTGCAGGAGAAAGTGTCTTCTCTCTAAAAAGAACATGGCAGCAGAGCTTAGGTTTGTGACATTAGATCTGAACAAACCACAAGACTTCTGGAACAATGTCCTTTGGACAGACAAGACCAAAGTGGAGATGTTTGGCTATAATGCACAACACCACATTAAAACCAAACACAGCATATCAGCACAAACGCCTCATACCAACTGTGAAGCACAGTGGTGGAGGGGTGATGATTTGGGCTTGTTTTCCAGCCACAGGACCTGGGTACCCTGCAGTCATTGAGTCAACCACAAACTCCTCTGTATACCAAAGTATTCTAGAGTCAAATGTGAGGACATCTGTCTGACAGCTAAAACTTGGCCAAAATTGGGTCATGCAACAGGACAATGATCCCAAGCACAGCAGCAAATCTACAACAGAATGGCTGAAAAAGAAAATGTGGTGCAGTGGCCCAGTTAAAGTCCAGACCTCAAGCTGATTAAAATGCTGTGGTGGGACCTTAAGAGAGCTGTGCATAAACAAATGCCTGCAAACTTCAATGAACTGAAGCAATGCTGTAAAGAAGAGAGAGGCCAAAATTCCTCCACAACGATGTGAGAGACTGATAAAGTCATACAGAAAATGATTACTTCAAGTTATTGCTGCTAAAGGTGGTTCTACAAACTATTGGATCATGGGGTGTACTTAGTTTTTCACAGGCCTGCATAGAGTTCTGCAAAAAACTTCTTATTCGCACGTATACAGTGCTTAGCAAATTTATTAGACCACCACCCAGTGTAAGGTTTATGCCACAGCTGCCCTAAATTAACAGTGCTGGTAATTACCAAAATCATTCTTTATGTTTCTGTAATGGTTGATCCATCAGTATGCACAAGCTCTTTAATCAAAATTATATTTTTAATGCTAAAAAAAATGTTTTTTTTAATACATGAATTTTCTAATTTACCGTTTTACAAAAAAGCGATTTTTGATTAAGATGCCAAATTACAGTTATTTACTTGCATTCCTGAACAGAAAAATTTAAGTTATTAAATGTTATGCTTAATTAATTTCTGACTTCTCAGAGAAGTCCAGCGTGCCGGCTCAAATTCGGGTATAAAAACGTGAATTCAGCTTGAAATTCCTCACTCCTGTTCACAATGGTAAAACGTCAAGAGCTCACTGAAAAGGAAAGAGTCCACATTAAAGCACTTCTTGATGCTGGATGGTCTCTCATTTTTATGACAGGTGGTCTAATAAATTTGTTAAGCAATGTATGTGTTCTCTTTTTTCCCCAAGAATTTTTGCCAATTTTCATAGTGAAAGTGTCAGTTAATTAAAGTAAAAATTATTCATCAAACTAATTACTAATTATTTAATAAACTGCTTTTGGACTTAGAAAAACCAGAAAAATGAGGCCCTCTTGGTTGATCTGTCCCCTGTCAGCCTCCACCCTTCCATCCACCCAGTCTAGAGCTGCAGACTCAAACATACTACACCAGCCAAGAGAAGTTGGTATCCGTTTCTTCAGACAGATGAAGAGATTCAAAATGAATAACAGCCACAAAACCTTTATTTTTGGGGTCAAAATGAACGTCTTCACTCGTCTAAAGATGTTACCTAACATTGATCATCTGCAGTTCAGGTGGACATGAGTTAGGCAAGCAGAGGAGCTGTTACTGTTCCTACTGACAACAAATATTCACACACTCTCTCAAAGTATTTATCAAAGTGTTTTAATGAGTCTAAATGCACCAATTCAACAACCAATTGTCCAAAAGAGAGCAAGGTTTGGATCACGTTCACAGTTAAGGCAAAAATAAAAACAGTTTCAAGCCATTTTATCTCTTTCATTGAAAGAATAACAGCATTGTTAAAACATTATATACACACATTATCATCTCTTAGAAACTACACTGTAGGCTTATGATAATATCCAGCTAATTTTATTCACAATAAACTAAGTGATGCAGTATAATAGCAGTCTCTGTTCATATACTATGTATGACCTCATTATCTGTGGATTTAAAAGACTTCAAGATCCCTTTTCTAGTGTCTGCTACATAGAAAAAGATCAAGCATCCCTTTTAATACTATGACTTCTCTTAGCTGTGTGTCATCCGGTAAGGATTTCTAGTAGCTGTAGTAGAAGTGTAAGCTACATCTTACACAGTGTACACCTTATACCGTATAACTCAGTATCTAAACAATCATGTAAACTAGATGAACTGTAACTGAAAGCATATATTAAAAAATAACCTGTCTCACAAAGCCAAACAGAAATCACATTCTCACCACCACACATGCATACTTTGAATAGAAAAATAACAATGTTTCAGCAATCCATCTCACAGACACTCTCAAATGTTAGAGGAACACAATGATTTAAACCTTTAAAAGTGTTGTGCTTTTCTGATCTGCTTCAGCATTGTTTTGCCTCAACAGTGTCTTTAAAACACCTTTGTCAGCTAATAAAGCTACATGAATGGTCATTCATACCCTGTGCTCTGCAATACATTTTACTTTACTGTATAACTAATACTGGCATGATTGATTTCACTCAAACAGAATCATAATTTACTCACATAAATGTTGCTACATAGTAAAACTGCACACGGAGAGCTGCATTTTCATGCTGTTTGAGGACTGAGTGTAAAGAGGACCAAAAATGACATAAGGTTAAACAAATAAATGTAGAAATACAGAAATAACCCCAAAAAGCTGATGGATGCAAATACAGAATTCAGCTGAACACCTTGGTTTAACTATTCCCTTTTAATTGTATTTACATGTAAATGCTTATGCCATTTTTGGTCCTGCATAGCAAAAGGGTCACAGTAAGAAAATAAATTCCATATCGAGTTTTGGCACAAGTTTAAGTAACCTGTTCTTTCCATGGTTATGAAAAGAATGCAACTGTCTGGATCATAGACTGTAGTCTGGCTACACTCCCTTTAAAATAGTACCTGTACTAAGGTGCCTGAATAAATTACTATTATTTATCATAAACATACATACATACATACATACATCTAGTCAGATGACCACAGAGGCCATCTTGTGCATCAAGACTATTCACAGCAGACTGGTTTACTAGCTTACTAGTTTTGCTCTCTGCTGTGCACTAAAAAAAAAAAAAAAAAAAGGGCCCCAACC
>VUQI01015063.1:2469-13049 GCA_015106735.1 Paratilapia polleni
AGAACCTGAAGACCTAAAATGATTTGCAGGGTTCTGGGGAGCCCTGAAGTGCACTGGCACCAAGTCCTTTGAGCAGCAGTAATTGGGGAAAAGACGAGTGTCACCTCACAAAAAACGTGGGGGGATTTTTTAACAAGCGCACAACCCCTTGTAGCAGTGAAATCAGAGCCACTTACAAATGTAAAATGCGATCGCCAGGCCTGGTGGCCATTGTTGGCCCAAATGCACGGTAAATAGCTGGGAATCTTTTGTTCTCTACTGTAAGGTAGAAAGATTAGTGGCATCTTGGAGTAGTACTGAAAGAGCCTCTCTTCCAATTCTTCATAGTCAGTGAACGCATCATGGCAAAGATGAAATGTGAAATGTTCCTTTCCAAAAAATAATTCTCAGCTAGAGGCTGATTTCTCTTCTTAGTAATTTGGATATGTGGTTTCAGTGGAATATTGATGATCTGTGTCTGTTTGATCACTGATTGAAAACACACTAACCAAGTATTTTTCCTCTCTTTTTCAGGACCTCCTGTAAGTATGCCTGTTTCACATCTTTTGTGATGACCCTGTGAAGGTAAAAGCAGAGCAAAAGAGATGCATGTGAAACACAGAGATGCAGGTATCACAGGGATTAGGTATCAGAAGACAGAGTACAAGACACATATAATGGCATACAAGAAGACTAGGTTCAGCTAGTATATATATATATATATATATATATGCAATAAAGAACAGTTTGCATAAAAGAAAAAGAAATTGCAGAAAGAAGAAGAACAATGGCACAAGTCCACATTGAAGGGATTGTTTGATATTTTAGGAAATAAAGAGCCAGACAAGATTTATACTTCAGGCTCTCAGGAAATAATCCTCCACATAATCCTCTTTTAAACAATTACATGGGGTTCAAACACTGATATTTTTGTACTGATTAAAGAAATAAGATATAACATGTTAATTTGTGAGATTTGGAGGATGGATGTTTCACTCTGTTCACTCCCAGTCTTTACACTGAGGTAAGCTTAACATCTGCCGACTGCAGCTCGAAATTTAGCTGATGGACACGACTGTCCTATATGGTTTCATAATGTACCTTTTGGTAAGTAGTCTACTGCAAGTGAGTGTCATTCCTGAAATGTAACTACACTTTAAGAATAAAGACAAGAAAAAAGAAAAGTTCAAAGTTGTGCGGCAAACAAAACGCAAATTTTTACAGATTATGAAAAAGGTGACAAATCTTGACAAACTTTGTTGGCAGAACTCTCAGCTGCACCATGTAGTCTGGGTGTGTTATTAGAATAAACTCTTTATCACTGGCTTCCCCTAAGAGGGACCTTTGTCCCCGTCATCTGTGCAGTCTGCCTTTATAAAATTCTCGCTACCAGCATCTGTCCCTGCCAGCACCCTGAACCCGAAGAGATTATCTCACCTCATTACATTGCTGGGTGATCACAGATTCACTCCTCTTTCAGATGGAAAACTTCAGAGTTTCCCTAAAGATGAAGAGAGAAGCATACATACATACATAATCGCCAGAGCTTGTGACAGCTTGCTGCAAAATCGGGTCAAGCGGGCACTGTGTGTGTATGTGTGTGTGTGTGTGTGTGTGTGTGTGTGTACATGTGCGTGAGCTCTGTTAAAATTTTTTATAGTCCAGAGGCAAGTGTGATTGAATAGGTATAATAGTGTGTGCCGACTGAGCTGTAAAAGCCGTAAGTTAATCCTCCGAGCCTTCTCAGACACTCGCTCCTGGGGTTCTGGGACATAAGTAAATGCAGGTGGTCTTGCTTCTCAACCTCTCTCGGCAGGCCTTAGATCTGACAAATAAAATCATACTGTGAGACGTCTCAACAGTTGATTGGAGTCCAAGAAGTGTCTCTGAAATGTTTGTACAGTAGGAGAAGTTGGATTTGCCAGTGAATGTATGGGATGCCTCTTTCTTTTTTTTTTAAGGTATTCGTGAGGTTGGTTCTTTGGGTGAGACAGTAAATCCAGTGCACATGAGTACTTCACAGTATTCCAGCTGCAGCCAGCAGGTCATTTATAGGTAGCACAACGTGCTCAAAATGTTTGGTAGGGGTCCTGCTTTTATGGCTCCAAAAAAATGCAGTGATCTCACAATGACTCACCCAGTACTCACCAAATCTGTTTCTGAAAAAAAGAAGCCCATTCTGGTGTCAGTGATCTCATGTGGTTTTTTTATTTGGTATGCCCACCCGGGGGATGGCAGGGGACACATCGCTATGAATATTCAGCAGCTCCCTCTATAACTCTGGGAACACTGCGTAAATTGTACACAGCCCTCGGAGCCAAACAAACCGACCACTGCAGAAGTCATTACAGATCTCTGTGACTTAGTCGTTACCAAGCTACTGATGAACGGACGGGGACCTGCGGTTGCAGAGACAGAAAGAGAATAGGTCTCCTCAATCAAAACTCATCAGGGAAGATCTTCTTTGGCGGCTCCTGATTGCCTTCAGATATGGAAAAGTGATTTTCTTTGTTTTGATTTCTTGTCCTTTTCCAGAGCTTGTGCGCATTTGACAGTTTCGCATCGCAGACTCAATTGTCCAGTGATGTGTTGCTGGATATCTCTTGTTATTCTCCAGATAGATTGGAAAAAATGTTAAAATGAGACACGTTACAGATGATTTTCAACTCAGAGTACTCACATGAAGAGTATTTTGTCTCTTCTTGCCACTGAGACCAGAGAATTTTTTTTCTTTTTTACCACACATAAATATTTTCAGGGTCTGTGAAATGACAGCTGGGGCAAAATTATCATGTCTTTCCTACTCAGTTTTTATCTTTTCTCATCTTTCTGTGTCTCTAAAAAGGCGGTTCATGTCAAAACATCAACCCCGAGCACCCACCACTCTGTCTGCACACCATTTAGTGCCAATCAAGCATAAAACACCATCCCTGAGGCTGCAGTCGAGTACCCACTAACACCCTCCACTGTGCTTTTTTTTTTTTCCTTTAGCACAGTCTGAATGCCATACTAAATTATAATTATACAGACGGAGAGAGAAACTAGCATGCTTTGAAATCTGCTGAGAAAGAAGGGGAAATATTTGAAAGTGATACAAAACTGGGAACATCAAACCCACTTCAGCCCACTAAGCTTGTCTCTGTACCACACTGGAATCCCAGGCCAAGCAAGTTACAGTACAGCACTTGCAGGAGTTCAGTCATGTTAGCCATGAGGTAAATAAATCTGGTTGTGTCTGTATTTGACATGCAGTTTCCACCTCCCCGCTTCATCTGCAGAGATTCCAGCGCTGCAGGTTGGAGATGATCTGTCACAATGTATGAATTATGCAGCTGCAGAACAGGGATTAGAGGCGATGTGGGGGTGAAGCAGAGGAGCCCAGGCACCCTCAACTCTTCATCCTTCACCCTTCATCTGTTATGCGCCGCAGCTCCACACCTGTTAATAAAACATCTTCCAGCTGGACTTTGATCATTTTTGCCCTACAGAGGAAGAGAAGGTTAGAGGGAGCCGTGCGTACTCAGAAGCTGTGTTCATTTACACTGCTTGCTATGTTGCAGAGTTATGCTAGTTTGAAACAAAGTGCCCATTAACAGATATAGCATCGCAGCAGAGAGCAGGAGCACAGACACACACACAGGCTTTGGCAGTGAAGAGGCCCTGCCGAGAGCTGAAAGTGGATCTATCTGACATGACAGCGTTTATTTGGATTCATAAGGGCAGCGGTGCCTGAACAAGCCTACTGGCACTGGATGTGACAACATTAAGAGTTTGACCTTTTAGATGTCAGTCCTCTGCTCATGCTGTGCCCATCAGCAGTGCTTGTTTGTCAGCAAATGACAATCCGCAGCACTCGGGCCAACCTAGAGGTTTACGCACCGAGATTTGAAGCAGTCAGTCGTGTACCTTGGCTCGCTGAGCAAGCTGAATACTCACAGGGATAACTGAATGTCACTACCGGAGCATTGCAGGAGCACTGTATGAATGTCATGCTCACAGTTAAAGAAAAAAAAAAAAAAGCTTGACAGGTTTGTGATTGAAAGGAATTTTCCTCCTGCTTACAACATCAAATGATGAGAAATGTAAAGCAGCCAGTATGCGGTTCTGATCGAATCAGCAGAAGAAGTGAAAGAAATACTTTTCCAACTGTCCGTTCCTCAACATTTCATGTCCACAACAAGAATTTTGTGGGTCAGAAATTTGCTTACGTATTGCACATGGAAAAATTTGGCTTGCATGCTTTGCTTTTCATGCCGACAATTTGTGTTAAAGCTGTTTAAATGTCTCCCTCCTCAGGAACTTTGAGATCCTACCCGAGTGAGAATCTCCATGTTTGAGTTGATGTCGCTTAAATAACACACACACACACACACACACACACACACAAATATATGTAACCAGTCGCACTATCAGCTTCCCCTGTTCACAGAGTCCCTGCTCCCACAAGAACATCCAACACATAACAACAAGCAGACACACACTCACTAACACATACACACACATTAAAGTCATCTTATGCCGGCTAATTGTGATACACTGTGGATATGGGAACCAGATGCCATTCCCAAGTCAGTTTTCCAGTGCGGTTTTCCTATCCCTGCCTAACCTCTGCGTCCAGATTCCCCCGACGAGCACCAGCCACTTGTGGTCGTTCGTCCCTGCCCATTCTGCTCTGATTACTCACATCTCTGTCCTCCATTAGTTTCCCGCCTTGAAGAAAAGTTCCCCCGGGGCCCATGCTTATATGATTGAAGGTTCCCATGCAGAACTAACAGATGGAGGTGTACATATAGATCTGTTTTCACTGGATGTCATTGTCTCTGGTGCAGGTTTATGCACAGTCAAAACAGAGTATTGTAGATTCAAATACCTGTGGTGGCTGCAGACCTCGTAGCTGTGAATGCCTAAATGTGCACTGTTGCATTGGTGCATTTGAGGCTAATTGTCATATCAGAAGGAAAACTTCAACAATGCTGTGTAGATAGCAAATGTTGAGAGCAGGGATGCTGCATTATTTTTTCTTCCATGGTGCAAAAAGAACTTGTAGATTTTGAACTTTGGAGTAAAAGTTAAATTGGGAATAAGAAGTATACCAGTTGTATACCAGCAATAAAACAGAACTGTTGAATTATTTCTTTGTCAGTCACATTAAACTTGATTCTAACTGTTGTGAGATCTTTCGGTTTTGATGTTTGACAAATAAGATGCATCTCTTTACTGTGTGAAGTCTGTCAGTCTGGGTTCAGCCTTTCAAACCCTTTACCTTGGCCCTCCGCCCACTCAGTGGTGAGCAGCACTCCTCACCTGCCCCCTCATCACTTACTCATTCCCTGTCAACACTTGGTGCCTGGAGGATAGCTTTTCTTAACTTCCTGTGTACACACATGTTTATTAATATTGTGTAGCTGTGTGAAAGAAGCGTACGCCTGTAAAGAAGAGGTTGTAAAAGCGGTAGTTGTTTGTGCTCTCAGAGATGCCAATGCTCCAGGGTGAGATGATTGGATCCATGTGGCCAGCAGTTCAGGCTACAGCAACTGCTGCCAGCCCAGTTGGCCCTGCTTCCACAAAGAGGATATTAGCTCCATTTGATGGATTGATTTTCTGGACCTCGATAAGTTTAACAGGTCACCGTGATGAAAACTAATACAACTGAGTCCAGACAGAGGTTGCATGCAGATCCCCCCGTTCCTGACTTTTTGCATCTCGTTGGATTATGTTGATTGTCTCGCAAGATTGTACAAGCAGCTCGCAGCCAAACCCACGAGAATCATTTTGCTCATGTCAACAACAGCTAAAGCTGTGGACGTGAGCCAGACCCTCGCCTTGTGTTTCTTTCATCCATCATGTTTTGAGTAAATTGTATTAGAACAGGAATGTGAAGAATGGATATTCAGTGTCCTGACTTCTATGTAAGACAATTTAAAATTAGGCTGACAGAAAAGATGTACTTTTCAGTTTGTGAGCTGGTGCATGTGGTGGCTGGATATTCATAGTGAGTGACAGGTTAAACCATTTATTTACTGATTGCAGACATATGAAAAAGTCTTAAGAATAACAATAAAATTGCATAATTTGTGCATTTAAATCTGTCACTGAATTCTAGACCAGGCCAACATTTACAAACACCAAAATTACAGATATTAAAGGAGACTATTATAGAAACAATGAGAGTAAAAACTCCCTCAGGGGTTAACATTAGCAACAACTGCAGCAGGAAAGTTTCTAACATCTTTAAATCATATTATCATCACACTAATGTAAATGATTCCTTTGACATAAAAAAAGAACTAAAGAAATCAAACTAATGAATACATTTGGGGTCAATAAATCAGTCTGAAAGTATCACAGGGTCAAAATGTATAGGAACCAGAACACCGAACATAAAGTAGCACTTCTTCCACAAAGGTCAGTGCCTTATTTAGCAGATTTAAGGAATGTGATCTGGACCAGCACCAGAATTTAATGGGTTCTTCCTTTGCTCGTGCTGCACCTCTCCTTCAAATTTCATGAAAACTGGCTTGAAAGTTTTTGTGTAACCTGCAGTCAAAAAGACGAAAAGCTTTTTGGAGGTTGTGCAATATATTCACTTTTTAGTAATCACCATTGCAGGAGGCACATATGAAATATACCTCAGTGCCAGAACTGTTTTATTGAACATCATTTATTCTTTCCATCTAATATGAAGTGAAGTCAGTTACATTGTCAGATTTAAATGACAGTGTTCTCCATGTTGCTTGCGGGTTTGGCCTCGGTTCACTTTGCCTTTTTATATTTCCCTGCAGACCATTCCATATTTCCCCTCACACACTTTTTTAAAGGTGGCAGGGCTTTCCTCGTGCAGGCCTTTGCAGGAGACAGTGGTCATGGTTTGGCTAGACATGTGTCTGCATAGAAAAAAAAGCTTAATCCTGATCCAGTGGTCCACCATAAACTCGACAATATCATGCACACAGGATGTTCTGTTACAGATCATCTCAGGATGGAAATTTGACATGAGTTTGCCCACCATTAAGCAGCAGATGATGTGAGGCTTACCGTCAGTGTGATATGTGTCATTTTCAATAAGTGGATAAGAGCTTCTGCTCTGGGGCAACTGCATTCATCAGCTCACATATGAAGGACATGTTTAGTGTTTTGGAAGACTCAAGTGGGGAGTAATCTTAATCATGGAAGAGATTTTCTGGGAAATAACTTAGACAGTATGCCAAATTCACACAAAATGTAAAAAAAAAGGTACAAAAAAGAGTAGAAAATGAATGAATAAGATGATTTTCTTAGATATTTCATTAAAAACAATAAAAATTTGTTTTTCTGAATTAAGGAGCTATCTTAAAACCCCAAACAAGCTCCTTCTTCTTCTTCTTGAAAGCTTGATTTCATGAGCAATAAAGAACCCACCCCTAATACAGGTTTGAAACATTGGGAGATACAGTATGCGAGCAATATAGATTGTACTGTTACAGACTGTTTGTCTGCCGGATTTTGTAGTGTTTCTGCTGGATGACTTGAACTGAAATGGCTTCAGGATATAAGATGATGCATGTGAAATGCACTCAGGCTGGTTGCATAGTGACTCAAGAGTATCTGTATCTGTCATTGTTTCAAACCTAAACCAAACCAAAAGAAACCTGCATTAAACTAAGCAGGGAGGGTTATTACTGCTCATGAAATCAAGCTTTCAAGTCAGTAGAAGCTCTATTAGGATTTTCAGCCATCCATTCATCTATCCATCCATCCATTTTCTTCAGCTTATCCAGTTCAGGATCGTGGGGGGGAGGGGTAGTGGGGTGGTGGGTTTGCCTCACAGCAAAAAGTATTTTAAGATATCTTATTAATTCAGAAAAACAGGGAAACAGGGAAAAAAACAGGGAAAAACAGGGGGGAAAAGTTGTCTATGACCACCACAGAAACTAACTAGACGCTGCAAACACTGACAGGGCTTTACTAAAAGAAAGCTATACAAAATCTATACAAAATCAAAGTGAAGAAAATGCAAACAACATGAAGTGTATTTCAGAAAACACTGAACTACGTCTCTGTAAAGCCTAATTAGTTTGATATTTTAAGCTATGCCTGAAGTAAGTGCAATCTAGAAGGTGTTGAAGGCACTATAGAGGGTTAACCACGTTCACCAGAGTAAGTTGCTAATGAACAGTGATGACCTGTGGGCTGCTTATGAAAAAGAGCCTGAGCAGAGGCAGTAAAAAGATGTGAAAAGCATACACAGGTGCTGATTAGAAAGCTTCCCTGGGGCAGACTGAAACCGCAAAGCTGCAGAGACGGTTTGACAAATAGACACCCGCTGCAATTCCACTGTAGTACAGTTTGCTCCTTTGAAAAAGTCTTTGAAAGAGAGCTGTTTAACAGTCTCTATAAAAGACCCTCGCTGCACTCGCTTAAACCTTCTGGAAAAGCTCCAGTGCGTGTTGTCTCTCCAAGTGATGTGCAAATGATGAAGCGTATAATGAGCAGGTGCACACTGTGTAGCCAAATCATTTCCACATGCTTTATGTCCAGATGGAGGAGTGAAAATGTGTTTGGTGAGATATGGGTGTGCCGAAAGTACCATTCCACTTCCAAAAAGCGTACACGTCTACCAGCAAAAGCTGCTGAGTGCAATTACCAAGTCTTCATTATTTGATTGATATGTTTAGGAGTGTTGATTATCAAAAGATACAATTTTATAATCACAAAGACAGCTACAGGCCTGATCTCATAATTTGTAAGATTATAAGTTACAATTTAAATTACAAGCTTTAAGACTTACTCAGCTCTAGTATCTGAGCGGATGCTTATTCTGAGAAGTTAAAACAGTTAGCTACTGTGATAATAATCAAATAATGCTGAAAGGTGTCTTTTGGTGTGGTGCCTTGGTGCACCAGCCACACCACTGCACCACACCAAGATGCAATGACCCCATTTTAGAGACCTACAAAATCCATGTGATTAGGTTGGAGGTGTGCTGGTTGGAAAAGTTGCAGGTTTATCAGCAAGGGGACCATGGTTTGTATCCCATTTGGTCCCTCGCGTCTCACTCTTGGTTTTGCTTGCTGTGTAGTCTTCACTCGCTTTTTTTAAAAAAATCTCACTTTTACCCACTGGTTAGGTTTCGGCACTTAAAATTCTTTGGTCCAGTCATTTAGCCCTGTAATTATCTGTGCCAACTGCATTTATCAGTGCCAAGCTTCATACGTTAAGCAGACTTGTGCAAAAAAAAAAAAATGCAGTGCTTATATTTATGTATTTCTTTGTTGCAGCTATTTGTGTTTGCAGTAGCAGTCTGTCAGTAGCCTCCTGTTATCCAAAGGCACAAAAAAAACAAAAAACAAAGTTGCACTGATTGCCTTTAGCTGCCTTCCATTTTGAGGAAAATGTTGGAAACTTATTTAGCCCCTCTGGAATGCCTCAGCATCATTATAAATGTAAAAGTCACATTTGATTCCAATATGTAGCCTCTTTATTCCTCCCTAGGGAACTGCAGTCGGAAACATTGTTTTCATAATATTCGCATTTTGTGTTTACAAGTGTGTTGTGGCTCTTTGTACGGCTGGTAAAGTGAACAGCAGGAGCACCTCTGATGTTTGTGTGTGTAGTAAGGCCTGTGTTGAGGCTTGTTGGGGCCTCATATTTGAGTAAATGGGATGATGCACTGCACAGGCTTGCTGTACAGGTTCACAACCCCAAAACCAGGGCAAATTAGCCCCTGTGCAGATCCAGTTGGGACTGCACGGACTACTATACATAACTGAAAAGTTACGGATAGTTAAATAAGCATCAAAAATAATATCCAAAGGCACTGAGCAGGGAGAAACCTGGCTACAGTTCTCTTACCTCTCAGCAGTGTGGCAGAAATTGGCTGAGGAATACTGGTGAACTACCTCTGGAGTGTTTCAGTTTTAGACTCTGCTAATGTGTGCCAGCGCAGTGGAAGCCCAAGCCTGCTATTCTGGATCACTGGTCCATAGACTGAAAGGAACAGTATCCAAACACAGGTCTTATACTTATGTCATCAATCTATGGATTAGTGTCAGTGTATTTTTCTATTTGGAAACAAACGATGTTAGTGCAGGATTAGTCTGGAACAGTAACCACTGCATATTCACATGCCTAGTACTAAAGCTACTGGTGAACAACTTGTTCCCTGTACCTGAGGACATTTTTGTGGTTTTAGAAGATTCAGATCTGTTCTCATATTCACATTTTATTTATGGCCAGAGAAAGCAAAGAGATTTTTGTGTGTGAAATACAGATCAACATTGGCACAGCAGTCTTCTAAGTTTCTACAGGAGCTCATGAACATTGTTGCTAAGCGGGTGGTCAGTTAGTTAATGAGCTAATACTCATTTTTCCAAATATTGCTCTCTTTTTTTTTTTTCCCCAAATGTCTGACCTCCCAAGAAAAAGGCCTTGGGCTTCACCATTCAACTTGAATGTAAAAAATGCCAGTTTTGAACACATACTCATTAAGTTCAGCATGTGGATGTACACCTCATTGTCAGATCCTCTCCTTAACCCCGCAATCTTTCACAGAGCCCACCCAGGAGGCGCTGCCTGCTGACTGACAGACGCTGGAAGCTACCTCACAAAAACTGCTGTTTAGA
>VUQI01015063.1:13679-37186 GCA_015106735.1 Paratilapia polleni
TTAATACTGATGATGTGATAGTAGATTCAAATGCTTAAAGGAGCACTTTGAGAAATACTAACACCGGATTGCTTTTTTGTTGAGAGTCTAAAGGCAGCAAAATTCATCTAGTTAATAGGTTAGATGTTTCCTCATGTGCAGCATGAATACATACACAAATGCTGCACTGGTTGCTGCTGTTCATTGGAACAATGCATCAGTGCAGCTGCCGTATTGTGCAGCTCCTAATGTGTGCTCCAACTGGACAATGTGGCAGAAGGTCTATATAGAATTTTTTTAAAATCATAAATAGCTTAATTTTCAGTGGTTTGGTTTGTATTTATGATAAGGAGTTAAAAATGCAGGTTTTCATATCAAAATGCTTTATCTTATGTTGAAAGTAAGAGCAGTATTTCTTTATTTCAGTGTTTTAAATGAATATTACTATTCTGCAGCTGCTTTTTGTGACGTCCTGTTGGCAAAAAGGATCACTCTTTCAAACGGGTTTTTTGTCTCCTGTCCTGAAATAAGTGCTGCCGATCTCTGAACAGTCCTTTGGCTCAAAGTATCTCCCCCTCAGTGCTGCTGACTGTGCCCATCTTCTAACTTTGTGGGACCCTAAACACAAAACCACTTTTTTTTTTTTCATGTTTTTGTAGCTACACATAAGGCACATATCTAAGTATGTAACTGTTACTGTAGGGTGTGTCAGTGTTAGTGCCAAGAAACAGTTAGTACTATGTCTTGATGCATGTCCAATAATCCAGGTGAGGAAATCCCAGAAAAATTGATTCTGTTCATCTGGACGCAGCGTTTTCAGTGGGAGAAATGTTTTATCACTCAGCCGAGTGACTTCTTCAGTCTCAGCTGGCTGCAGGTTTCCCCAACCTTATAAACAGTACAGTTGAATAATGACTGAAACTAGCACCACTGCCTAACAATGAGCCACGAGTTCAGGTTCATGATTGTTAATATGCAAATTTGCATTGTTAGGCAAGGGTGCTAGTTTCGGTCAAAATTCAATATACAGGTAACTGTGAGACACGATTCCCTGTTGCATATCGGCATTTCTTTCATTGGAGCATCAAAAAGCAGAGGAAAAGTGTGGCATTTTATATAGGAGTAGGTCAGAGCCTAAAGTTAAACCCCCTGAGCAAGAAGGCAGCGGCAGACACACAGCATCCGCATGTGTATGTATATGTATGCTTTCTGGACTCATTGCTAAGCTAACAGGCTCATGGTAGCTTGTAATTTACTGTCACACAGACGTGAGAGTGATATCAATGAACTGAATTTCACAACATTTCAAGGGTGAAATGTAAATCCTTATTATCCAGCCCATTTCCACTTAAGCAGGTCAAGACAGTAAAACTCTTTCCTTTTAGTCTTCTCACCAGTAATTTGTCCATAAAGAATGCCATTTAGCATCTGCTTCTGTCATTTGCATTCACTTCATCCTGACCTTAAATCCTAGTATTGAGATTAGCCTGCAGTTAACAAATCCATAGCACAGAGCAGTAAAGACCAAAAGTTTTAGTCCTCAGTTGAAACCCTTAAATGCCTCGCTGAGCATTCCTCCATAAAACAGCAGCTGAGCATGCAAAATAACCACACAGTCTCTTTATAAGTCTGCAGGACCAGGGGACAAAATGTGGGCCTGAGGAATTACACCAAAGTTAAAGTCCCCAAATTCACTTACGCAAAGGAGACTTTAAAGTGCAAACATCTAATGTGCTCCTGAGGAAGATTAAGACTTTTATAGTACATTCATGAGTAAATTAATTATTTATGGAGATTTGGAACAAAATGAGCAATAACTTGTGTAATGTCCCAATTAATTTAAAGCATTGTTGTGCCGTATATCAGAAGAAAGACAATGAAATTGTGTGAAAGTGCTAGTAAGGCCCAGATACTGTAGAGCCAGCTTTTGATTTGCCCTTTCTCTGCTGAGGTAGATATAAACTGATGATTCTTATTTTAGGTGACTTTTAATGAAACTTGTTAATATTATATACTATTTTTCCTGGTAGAGCCACCTAAACCCTACACCCTGGTTTATGATTTCTGAACACTGATTATGATAATTGTGAATAACTGAGTCCTGCTGATGAGATGCATGTTCATGCTTCTCATGTGAACCACTTCATCTGCAGTTTAATGAAATGAAAAACAACTGTGTGCCTTCTTCCCACCCAAGATGAATAAAGCATGCATCAGTGTGGCCATTCACAACTGTTTTCCCATTAAATCTGGTTTTGGAACAAGAGCCCAATGAAAAATTACAAAAAATTCCAAGAGATGTTTTATTTGAAATTTGTTCAGGCATCACATTTGTTTGAGCACAATTCCCATCCATGTGTGAAAGATTGTTTGACTCATTTTACCGCTGTGGCTAAACTGTAACTGAGCCAACAGGAGAGCGAGGTGCACCAAATAAGATGGTTTAAGGATGTTCACTTATCCAATTCTAGACAGATTACTGCTACATTTCACTGTCTAACATTTGGTCCTCTTCCACTCATTTCAAAATGAAAAAAAAAAAAAGTAAAGCTAAACCAAAACTCTGTTTTGGCCTTTACTCTAATGTCATAAAGCCACTGTTTTCACCATGCAGGTCGACTTGAAACCAAATGTTTTCTCCATCATGATTGTGCTCTGTCCACAGGGATCTACCCCGCAAAAAAGGCAGAAAGCCATCTGAGAGATCTCTGGGGCATAAAATCTGGCCTGGCAATGCAGTTTGCCCACACTCAGCCCCCTCCTCACCAAACCCACCAAACCTCACACCACTGCGCCCTCTCTTTTTTCTGTCTTTCATATCCAATCCATGTCAGGCCGTGTTATCATAAGCGATTTTACTCTCAACCACAATGAATATTTGAGGGTTCCCGTATTATTTTTCTTTATCATGTGCTCTGAATTATACCTCGGTAATTTGGGTGTGAGTCTCAGTTCGTTATTAGCGCTGTACTTGTGTATTTGTGTGTGTGTGTTCACATATTTGTTTGACCCTATCATTTGAAGACAAATTCTTTTTCTTGCTTTCCGCAGGGGGATCAAGGCGACCAGGGACCACGGGTATGCGGTTTACTCTGACTTCTTGTGATTAGCAGATGAATGTGACTGTGTGTGTGTCCCCCAGCAGAATTGTGGGCAAAAGGTTTGAGATGCATGAAATTCCTGGGATAGTGTTCTTCCATTGTGGCCAAATACAACAAGCATTTCAGCACTGCTTATTTCTCCATCAAGAAAGGGCAGGCGAATGTGCAAAATATTTTGGAAGGCACAAGGTGGTACAAAAAAAAAAAAACAACCTTTTTTTTTTTTGTGTCTTATCTTTAAATTGAATATGAGTACAAGCTTTTGCACACCAGCAGAAGAGCTCTGCTTAATCTCAGCAATAATCAAAAGCCAACAAGCTCAGTCTCTATAATTACTTGTGATTCACTTCAATCTTCAACGTGACATGGCATGTTCAGAACTATAATCATTTCCAGCTCCGTCGTTTGACATTTCTATAAAAGCGCAGCTTCTAAATGATGATAATGTGAACGCTTTTCCGTGCTTGACAGACTCTGAAATTAATTACTCTATCTCCGCTTAGCAGCTAGCGTAGCTCTCATTTTTCTCAAATAATAGTTAAAAAATGAGCCCTCTTTGAAAAACAGACTGCACAAGGTTTGTTTAAAGTAGACTGCATTAACTGAGGGTCACGTGTTTGCGTACATATACTTTCACTTCTTCGGTATCTGCTGCTGTTCGTCAAGGGTATGTCATACGGAGTCAGAAATTTTAAATGCCTGTAATTGATTTTTTTGAGCGCACGTTGAGGCTGGCACAAAAGGACAAGAAAACACTACACAGTTTGTCTTGTCACCAGAATACCATCCATTTCCCAAGCTGATCTGATCCCAATTCATTGCCGGTGCCCACCCAGACGTTAGTCAGCTCCCCTCCAGGCTAAAAAAGCAGGAGATTTCTTATGATTTGAATGTCAATACAAATGACCTTTTCTGGGAAATTTGATTAGTGGTCTCAAAGTGATACATCTAATGTTACACATAGGCACTCTTCAAATTGCAGTTAAGTTCACAGAAATTGTAGTTTTCCAGGTGGTTTTCCATCCTTAGTTAGTTTTTGGTTATAGAAAAGATATTTTATAATCACTATAGCTGCAAGAACTGCACTGCTGAAACTCACAGGAAATATCTTTACTGGAATAAAGTTTCCTCATTTGGATAGAGTTTCTTGGTTTTGCTCCTAATTTGTACCCTTTTAACCTCGGAAATGGAGTCATCTGTCACTATCAATTAAATGATTTATGTTTTGGAAACAGCAGTGTGGCTGATGGAGTTTTTACAGGAACTGGCCAGGTCCTATTTGTCTTGCAGACTAAATAAACAAACTGTCCATTTCAAGAAAGCATTTCATTAACTTCCAGTTATGGCAAAATTGTCCCCTAACAGGTACAAATGAGCACGTTGTCATAGTCACATATGACGGACTGCAGGGGCATAAAAGCAGTCTAGGTCACCACTAAATTGTATTACCTTCCCAGAACAGCATATTGACTTTGCACATTAGATTAGTAGGTAAATGTAGTGGAACAGTATTAGAAGGTTTTCCTTAATAAATGAAGGCATAACAGGACAAGTACTGCCTGACCTTGAGTCCATCTATCAGGCTGGAAGTGAAGCCAATTTCATGCCCAGTATTGACTGTGTGCAGGGGGTTGATGAAAGCCATATGGAGATACATGTAAACAAGAGAGCATATTAGGAGTATGTTCTGTATGCATCATTTTGCCAAATTTCCCTCAAATATAAACAGATTTAAATTTAAAATAATATCAAGGACACATTTTTTTGTGTTTGCTTGGGTTACGTCAAGGGGTGAAGTTAGAACCTCTGTGGCCAAAGACATTACGAGATTCGCCGTGTCTGAGAGAATTTCCTCACAGATTCCTACTTCCTCTGTCTGTTTCACACATGTCACAGTCAGCCATTTGTCTGACTCGAAGGTCAAAGGCCATCTCCAGACAACGGAGGTTAACCAAGCAGCAAATAATAAATTGGCCAGTTTTGACAAACAAATACATGGCCACCACTGGAGCTTCACTTGTAGAATATAATTAACAGGAGTTAGTAGCTATGTATAGCACTGAAAAAAGGTGTGTGGTCCTTTTGAAGGATGGCACCAGCTACAGCTGTCAAGCAAAGGTTGGACAATTCCTGGGTTCACTGAAGGAAAAGATTCCTGAGAAATTCCCAGAAAACTGCCCAATTTGACCAATGTGCAATATTCTTCCAAAATAAAGAAGCCGTGATTATATAATTTCCAGGATTTGACTTTTTAGTCATGAACAACAAATTATTTTGCAGATCAAAAGCCTTAAAATGAATTTCACTTGAGATAAATTTGATGTATCCGACTGATGCCAAATCCAAGGCTTCAAATGAATGTGTTATTACACACTTAAATGTATTAAAGCCATCTGTGTACAGAGCTGGTAATTCACTCCATATATAGATATTCAGCCTGTAGTTGCTTGGGATGTTTTGTGTGTTTGGTGTGGTGTGTGGAGATGCTGGATCTGGCCAGTGTCCTGTAACTGAGGATGCCTATTGCCCTCATATATGCCTTATTGTTTTCTACACATCCAGTCACCTCGCTGCAGGCAAATACATAGAAGCAGAGCTCCTCACCAAATAACCAACATCCTTTTTGGTTTAGTAAAGCAAAACAAGGCAGTCTGTGAATGTTTAGGATTCTCTGTCAGCCACCATATCATTATCATTCTCACACATAGACATGAGCTTGGAGGCAGGAGTGAGTGCTTACCCACACCTAGTCAAGCTTTTCTACTTTTCAAACTCCTGCAAAGAAAGACCGAACTTTGTTTAGGTCATTTATTTTTTCCACACTGGTCAGGGAGGTTGTCACAATGGCTCCACCTCTCCATTTATCGCTGCTGGCATCTCAAAAGGATTTTACAGTAAAATTCATAACTCTACAACCCAGAAAGTAGTCGCATGTGCCAGGGTGCACACGCACTACACTACATTTCATGCCTTGACTTTCTGTATTGTCCGTTCCCACTGATCATAATCCAGTGCTTGTTTTCCCTCTTTGTCCTCAAGACATTTGAGGTTGTAAATAACATCTGAGGTTGTAAATAACTTGAGAAATACTTGTGCTTCAATTCCAGTTATGCACAGCATGCCTATTGTATACAGTGTAAGGGTATCCGTTGCTCTGCTCTGCTGCAGGCCTGATTTAAATTAGCCTGCCTTGAAAGCCATATTCTTAATGAGCCATGCTTTTTGAATTATCTTTAGAAATCCAGAGGGACGGCACAAAAGCCATGTTTGGATAGAACAGATTTTATCTTAAGCTTGAATATATATAAAGATTGATCTCTTGCAGGGCATGTTTATCCTAGTGTGCCAGTCTTTAAGAAATGTTTTCATCATTTCATTTAGGTTGGTTATTTGTGACGGAGCAAACCTGCAGCATAAAGATAAACAAGTGAATATGCAATGATTGTACAACCAGCGTGTGGTCATCTTTTGATGTTGTTCCATAGATTTATTATTAAAGCAAATTGATTTCACATCAAAAAGCTCCACTCCCTTCAGTTACCATTTCTAGACCTCTCAAGCTTTCATGTTTGCACAGCAGTTGTTTACAATG
The DNA here is from genome assembly GCA_015106735.1 of Paratilapia polleni. Classification (NCBI taxonomy): domain Eukaryota; kingdom Metazoa; phylum Chordata; class Actinopteri; order Cichliformes; family Cichlidae; genus Paratilapia; species Paratilapia polleni. The sequence goes on from VUQI01015063.1 coordinate 20,352, forward strand.
ATATACCACTGCAAGTTGTACAAGTTGATTTTTTAAGTATTTTTAAAGTAAGGCTTTGGTTTCATACAGTGCTGGACAACTGCTGCCATCTCAAATGAGAGCTATTTGATCATGAGTTGGTTAAAACTACTGACTCCAACATGCTATTATCCAGGTGACTCAGTTAAAAAAAAAAAAGAGAAATGTATAAAATTGGCCTTAAATACGTAATTGATAACTACCTACATAATAGTGTCCCCTAATATAAATGTAGCAGTCCTCTCCTTAGCATATAGCTATGTTAAACATAAACATGCATGGCTTCTTAACTTATGAACTTGCTCATATTTTAAAAAAAATTATGTTTTCCATTTTAGTGATATAAGATCGAAGGCTTTTAGGACAAAGAGGAACCAATGTATGTGACAAACACAACATTTTGGCTAATGTGTTTTTAGGTAACTTCTCCCAGCTGCAGTAAAGGGCAGTGAAATACAACTTGCAGTATCCTACAATCAGATATGCAACACTGTGGTTGTACTAGTCAGCAGCTGTAACCCCACAAATTAATGTAGTTAATTACATTCTATAGAGAAAAAAAAATCCTGATTAAAACAAATTTGGTTTAAAGCTAGGATTTTAAGCCAGTTAGCCAGACATGCAAACAGTTCTGGTTTGTGTCAGAACACACATGGGTGGATTTTTTTCTCTGTTCCTGGAAAAAAAGAGTTGCCCTCCAGCATTTGTGCTGGTTATAGATGCAAAACACTGCATTTATAAAGTTTCAAAAGAACACACCCTAGTTAGTTGGTTTCTGAAGTCTCGTTTTGAAGCCTCAAGATGAGCATTTCCGCCGTTGCCATCTTGGTTGTAAGAAACTGGATGTGAAAAGGAGGGGCAGGTCTGACTATGAAACAACTTGCTCTAGCCAGTGAGCGAGCGGAAAATACCACGGGTAGTCCTCCTTTTTGAGACATGGTAAAACCGAGATTTACAAAATGGGTTTAAGTTTTTATTCAGTATGACCTAAAATGAGTGACTAAGACCATAAACTCAGCAACAAAGTGAGCAACCACAGCTATCGTCATCTGGTGGCCTTCAGATAGAATGCAGGTTTTAAGGCACTTCCACATTGGCTTCATTTTTACAACCAAGAAGCTACGTCCATGTATATACTGTCTATGGTTATTACTACGGATGTTCCTGGTGACTAATTTGCTGTCATTTAAAAAACAGAAAAAATTAAACTAGTCGACTAGTCTAAAAGATAGAAAATCTTCAGAAAAGACTCAAAACTGAGCATGCTTTAAATGGGCGAAGTTAAACATTGTCCAAACAAATATTTCGTGCGTGTTTTAGGAGTTATATAATCACGTTCCTCGTTTAGCAAATGATGTTTTTGATCAAATGCGGCTGAAATGTGCGCCACTTTGTGCCATGTATGACACTGAACACACAGTGTCACATTAGTTTGTAGAGTTAGGCTAACCTTAGCAGTGCTAGCAGCAGTAGCCTTCATTTTTTCATGCCAGCGTTCATACCCCGGTGCAGAATATGGTTACACATTGCTTCAGTTGCTTGGTTTTTTCCAGTTTTTTCTGACACAGCCGACGTACAGCTGCTCAGTTCTTACCTCAAAGTACTGTAGAACAGAACATCTTTTCTTCACAGAGAGACAGCGGCACAACTGTCTGTCAGGGTTACAGCTCCGGGTAGTGGCCAGTGGAGTTGTAACATCTTTGAACCAGTAACTGCTGTTGTACATTAATAAAACAAAAAAAGAATAATACACTTAACCAAGTAGGATTTCTGGCACTGACTAGCAATGGCAGCAACGTTTAAATGTCTAGTCAACTAGTCGCACATATTCCTAGTTATTACATCACTTATGTGGGCAGTTTTTGACTGTAAAAGATCATCTAGTTTGATAGGCATGCAAGAAAATGCAATGACATAAAAATGTGTTAGTCTACTGATGCACTGATCGGTATGATGAAATTTATTTAACTGTAGCATTTGAACAGCCATGTTTAGCTGATGAAATGAATGAAATTCAGATTAAAGCTACTCTTTTCAGCTGTAAACCATTGTCATCTTTTAACAAGGAGAAAGCCTGATGTTTTTTTCTTTTATCCAGTTTTTATGTTTGGATCACAGCTGTCATGAAGTTTGTCGACAAGGGAATTGGAACGCATTTGATTGAATTTCCATCAAACATCTCAATGTCTTAATGTTCCTGAAAATGAAATGAACAATAACGCTTCTCAATTTACCAGCATCTTATAGCTCAAAGTGTATTGTATGAGTATTATTTCAACAAATGTTAATTGTAAAGAAAACAAGAGGAAATGGTTACTTATGCCATTGTAGTTCGCACAGGATGGTCCCAGTGCCATTGTACACACAGTTTTATGGAGGAAAGTAAACTTGGATTGTATAAAACTTAGATGTTTAATTTAAAATACCTGGTCTTGTTTAGGTTTGAATTTAAATGTCTGGTCCTCAGAACTCTTTGTTTGACAGTTAACTTTGATGTTGGCATTTTACAGCTTTTAAAAACTCATATATACATGTCAAAGAATTCCACATATTATATTTCAAACATTTGTAAGGCTAGTTAGAAGTAGGATGCTTGTCTGCTTCCTCCTTCAACTGTTTTTGTTCTTGTTTTTGTGTTTGAATATCATGCGTGTGTTGTGCCATGTTCTGCTGTTTGTCCCTTCAGGGATTGCCTGGTCTCCCTACGCTGGCTGCTTTGCACAGCAATCAGATCCTGACTGTCAAGGTTTGTCGGTGGTGCTGCTGCCTTAGCTACTCAGTCCGACCCCTCTGCAGCACACACTGGAAGTGAATGAATCATTGTTGGCTGCCTTTCTCAACTAGCGATGATAGAGTACACACAGGAAAACTGCTATCTAATTAATCACAGCAGGTCAGTCATTAGGCTCTTGTCACCACTGCCGCTACCAGTCTTTTACTCGAGGTTTCTCCTCCATTCGACATGCCAGGTATCTCAATGAGTGCAAAGGCGGCCTGTTACAACCTGGTAATATGTAGCTGACTGGAACAAGCAGCATCCTGAAAACAGAGACTGTCTGGCCTGTGTCCATTGATGCTAGAAAGAATGGAAGGAACTCCAAAAGGAATACTAAGTGATGAACTAAAGAGGCAAAAGTTTTTGTTAAACCTCAAGCTCATGGTTCACCACAAATCTTCCAATCCACCATTATGGCCTTCGAGATCATTTCAGCGCCAAATACCAATGGGCACCAGCAGAATCAGGCATGCATTGAGAGAAAGAAGATTAGAAATGAACCTCAGCTCAAAGGGTTGACCTTGCTGGTTTCAGTGTGTGCAGCTCCCAGGGTCTGACTTAGCAGCAGGCACGACGATGATGATGACGGCACTTTCACAGTGGAGGAGTAATTCCCATTTTTCCAGGGCACTGTGAACTCGTTGTGGCGCACTTGCACCTCAGAGGTGATAATTATGGGGCCTGGCTCCAAAAAATAAGCCCAGACTTCCTCAGCAAACCACGTCGGTGCTGGAAAAGTGTGGATTTCTCCCCCCATCTGTGAAGGTGCTGGACCGGAGTTCATGAACACAGGCCTTTCTAACAAAATCTGTTTCTTTTTGCATTTGCCTTCCTCCTCCTCCTTCTTCTTCTTCCTCTGGGACTTCATCCTTCTTCAACCTTCTCTCACCTCTGACCTACGACCTCTTGACCTCACACACCTGCTCAGATGGTCTTCCCTAAGATCAATCATGGCTTTCTTTCCGCTGACCAGCAGCTCATAAAGCGACGGCTCATTAAGGTAGTGGGTGTGTCCTCACTCTCTCTCTGTCCACTGCGCCAAGTCTCACCGAATCACTTCTCTCTGGCCACTTTGCATGCAAGCCTTCAGACAGACCTGTCATAAGCACTCATGCTCCTTCTGTTATTGTTAAAGGAAAATATGGAAATTTCTTTTTTTTTTAAAAAAAGTTTTATTAAGGTAAAATGAATTACTGTCCTGGCACTAGTCAAAGGTTTTTCCTTGCAACTTAGATTGTGGAATATTTTCTTAGAATTTCTTATAATCTAGTATCATAATGGACCACACATTTTCAGTATATTTCCCACTGATTATTGTAGCTCTATACATGTCAACTTCAAATGGGACTTTTTTCAGTCGGTACCTGAAGCACGATCCTTATTCAACTCATTATGGCCTTTTAGGATTGCATGCATTTTAAAGGATTAATATTTCAGCTACAAATCATTACACTACAGCTCCGGCTAACTTAAGTTGTATGCTAGCTCCAAAAGGCTCATTCTTCATGTTATGAATGGAGGCAGCCCATTGCCACCCACGAGAACATTCCACGGCTCTTTCTTCATTATCATTTCACTGTAGTGGCTCCAGTCTCAGTAGTCCAAACATATCACACCATAATGATGCTTTAATGTGTTATTTTGCCACCCAGGGAGATCAGGGGCAAGCTGGGCCACCTGGGCCCCCAGGGCCACCTGGCCCTCCTGGACCAAGGGGGCCTCCAGGGGACACTGGGAAGGATGGACCCAGAGGTGTGCCTGGTCTACCTGTGAGTATGGATTTTTGCTTGGCAACTGAGGAAGTTTGATAAAGCTGAGATTTTGTTTTTTATTTTGTGCCATTAAAATTTGTTTGGCTCAGCAAAATTCTGTCAGTGTATCCTGTAATAAATATTGTATCATTTCCAGTAAGTTTTAAACAAGTTCAGCTCTGTTTGTGCTTATGTTCAGTTCAATTTTGACTTGTTGCTGGGAGGGTTTATTCCAATGAAAACCTGTCTAATAAATACTAGACAAGCTACATTGCAAATCATCGCCCTAACGTCTATCTAAGTAAACATGAATAGGCTCCCAAGAGAATGTTTTACTGTATAGATTTACATTCACTTGGTTGTGTTTCATTATAACGTAACATTTTCCATGTCTTTAAGCCTGTCGCTGGCATCACACTAATTTATGTGAACTCTGCCTGTGAGAGAAAGAAGAAACAGAAAAAGCCTGTCAATTATATTGAGCTATAAAATCTTCTGAGGGATCCAGCTGATCTTTATTGTCTTGGCAAAGATCACAGTGGGAGTGCAGAAATATTAAGTGTTGTTTATCTGGTTCTTTCCAAGTTTTTAAGATGATTTGCAATTCTTCCAGTGGCAGTAGTTGTTGCATTTTCCCAAGAAGTTGGACTTCTGTTGCTATATTGCTCTTGTGATTTAGATCTCCTTTCATGAATAACTCAGGAGGAGCGTGGCAAAAAATGTCCTGTAAATGTCGCAAAGAGGTAAAAATCAAATAATGTCCAAGAATCGCTTTGACATAGGAACCTGCTACACCAAGAACTGTAGAAACATCTGAGAGCCAGACATGAACCAAAAGCAGAAACTAGAACAATGTTGCTGGGTACAGGTGGCACAGCATGATAAATGCCTCTCAGTCAACTTGGTATATGAGCGCAATACTGAGCTCCTCTTGGCAGCCTGGCTGCTATGCACCATATAGTGGCTATTCGATACTAAAATGGGGGAATTCAAACATAATGTGGAAAAAAAGCAGGATTTTAACCACAAAATTTGGTTTGTTTTATCCTGACTAGTGTTTGGTAAGATTAAAACCCATTCTGCTTCCATTAACTGTTTTATGTTTCCTATAGGGTGATCCAGGACAGCCTGGGGAAACGGGAACCATGGTGAGCCCAAACTTTGCCTTTTGAAATTACAATTTCATCACAATCTGTGGTTGCCCTGTCATGCTTATTAGCAATGTAGCATTGAAGAATTGTTTAAAAAATATAGGCTACAGAGGTCCACAATTTGTTTTAACTGTTCTTAAATGAATTGTTTGACATTTTGAGAAATGGACGTATTTGCTTTGTTGTCAAGACTTAAATGAAAAGAATTACCGCTTGCGTGACTCTTCATAAATATAAAATTGCTGCCAGCAATCTGTTAGCTTAGCATGAAGACTGCAAATGGGGCAGGACTGCCAGACTTGGCCTTTCCAAAGGTAAGGAAATTGGCCTGTAAAATGCTCTAATGCTCACTAATTAACATGTTATAGACATTCTATGTTTAATCCATACAGAAATCAATCAACCACAGGGGAGTTCTGTGTACATATTTTCTTACTGGAATTATCAAAATGGATGGAGGCTAGTTCTTCTATTTGGTTTCCAGTTAAGCTAACCCCCAAGTAGAATTAGCTTCTTATGTATGATATTACTCACTGTCTAACTGTGTAGACCTTTCAGTGCCAAAAGAATTTTCCAAACTTGCTCAAGCAGTGGGCGGGCAGATGTATTTTTACTTCTGTACTTTTTAATTATCACTAAAAGTTTTCTTTTCTAGTTTTTTTTTCTTGTACTGTTGTACACGTCAAAAGGTTGGAAGCACGTACTCATTCAAGGCCTATTCTTTTTGTGCCATTTTCTACTGTACTATACTAAAGACATCAAAACTATGAAAAAAACAAGTGAGATTATGTAGCCAGTAGGTTTAATCGAAGCCCAATATGTTTCATATTTAAGATTCCTCAAAGCAGTCTCTGTTGCTCTAATGGCACCATTTTACTGGTAGTGTATATATAATTTGTGGGTTATTTGTAAGATGGTTTATAGATATGACAGTCAATGACACGTTTTATGATAACCTGCTAAAAAAAGTTTGTTTTCTCTCACAAACCCTTTAGACAGCAGGGACAAGCTGTTCCAGTTAACAGCAACTGGATACCACTTGTGGTGTTCAGCAAATAAAGCTTTTGATTAAAGTTTCCTCATAAAAGCTACAATGAATAGGTCAAACCAAATTCCAGAGAGAGCAAGGATGGAAAACGTGACACGAAAAACACTTGATGTCAGATCAGTGGATGCAGGGAGTGAAGTGAAGTGAAGCTGACAGAAGAGGTACTATCAAGTGCTTTCATCTCTGACTCCATCTCCTCTGACCTTTTTCATGGTGTGGAAAAATTTGGTGGATTGGGGAGAAATGGACAGAGAAAATAATTGAGGCTAGAGTGAAAAAAAATGCATTAAGTAAAGAGCTTCAAGGTGCTAATCAATCTTAGACCACTTTACAGGCGATCCTCTATAAAGTTCACTCCCTCTTTCTGCTTTTTAAGTTGCCATTGCTTTTATTGGCTTCATGTTTTATCCTACTTTGGGCGGGTAGCTGTGTAAGCAGCAAAGTTTTGTTTAGAATGTACACTTTGTAGTGGATGTTCCCAGGTATGCTCACATGAGTAGAAGTGCTTACACAACCTCTGATGACCAATGAATAGAGAATCACAAACCGTTTGGACATAAATTAAGCTCTGCTTACTGTAATTCTTGAAATGAGGCATCCTCTTTCACAAGTATATAAACAGCATGACACTAATGTACTTTTAACAAGGAATAAAGTCATTACCCCCGTAAAACAGTGTGAGATGAGCAAGTCCCAGTGGTTGTAAAAAGATGTGACAGTACAGTTACCCTTTTGTGGCCTGCGATTTCAGCCAGCAACAGATTGTTACTCCTTGGAGAAAATAAGCAAAGATAAAATACTGGATTAAAGAGAAAGGTCTCTGTAGCTGATAAACCTCTGGAGAGGAAATAAAAAGAAATTCTCCCATCCAAAAACACACCGCGGGTCCCCTCCCTTGGTTGGCCTTTGCAAATCAATATGAATTAGATGTGCATAAGCAACAAGTCTCCACTTTGTGCAGGGAGCTGAAAGAATAATCTGTGATTGGCACTTCTCGATCTGCACAAGTGAGCTCGAGGTAGGGATTCTGAGGTCACTACTTGACCAACTTTTGCTTCTTTTGCCGTGCTCTAGGAGCTAGCGCCCACTTGACACAGCTCAGAGTTTTTAATGTAGATGCTATTGTTAAAGAGGCAAAAGTAGATTCCAGAGTTTTCCAGCAGCCTTCCAGGACATATGGTGCTGGTTAGAAGGATTAAGCTCTTGTGGAGAAACAAGGAGGAGGGGGGAGGTGGAAAGAAGAAGAACAAGAAGAAGAAGAAAAGGAAATATTTTCAGGACTAAGTTCAAAATCATCAGTGCCATAAGGTCTCTCTGGGGTAAATTAAGGGTGTCTTCAGCGCTCTAAAGGTGGCTTCCAGCCTTGCACACAGTATTCATTTGGAAATGGGTTTTTATAAAAAAAATAAAAACTAAATATGTCCCAATATGTTCCATCCATAACTGAGAAAAACCTCTTCCATCTGCTTTTTAGTGTTATTTCCAATTATGCAGCAGACTTTCACTGATCCCACGTTTACATCCTATTCATTCCAAAGCTACCCACAATGCATCAGTGACTCACCTTGGACAAAAAAAAAAAAAAAAATGCACAACAGGCATAAATCTAGGGACCTAATTGTGCCTAATAGGCCTGTTCAGTGAAGACATACCTCTGATAATTTTCCTTGACTAAGTTTTCTTTTACTGTAAAGCCAAACATGAGGAGCAAAGATGCAAATGACTTATGACATGGTTGGTGAAATCAAATAATGTTGTGGCAAATGTGGACAAAACCATTTTTGTGTAACAATTGTATTTAAATTCATTTTTTACAGCTTTGGTCATATTATGTTGTAGAAAAGCATACCTACAGTCAGGGTTTTCTCTGGCATGCAGTTTCGTCCCATGGTGCAAAGTCATGTATGCTAGGTTAATTAATGATTCTGGCCCTAGGTGTGGATGTGAATGGTTGTTTGTCTTTCTGTGTTAGCCCTATGACGGGCTGGCAACCTCTCCAGAGTGTACCCTTCCTCTCACCCAGTGGCAGCTGGGGATAGGCTCCAGCCCCACCCTGAATGGTTAAGCAGTTAAGGAAATGGATGGATGGGTTGATAAATGAACCCACAGACATGACCAAAGCCAGAATGTTTAAACTGCTGAGGTTGTTGGATCATGTTTACCTGCAGGGACTACAGATGGAATGTAGCTAGTAACCAAATCTATTGCAAATCTGTTCTTTTCTTTGCTTAAACCAGAATAAAATGTAAAATATATCAATTTAATATATATAAATTGAAATTTAAATGCAGATGTCTCATGAAAGTAAAGTAAAATTATAATAAAATCCTGTAAATTTTCTGTAAATTTAATTTCTGCATATTTGGCTAGACTTGTGGTTTCCAAAAATCCTCTGCACTGCCAGGTATATAATTGTTGTGGAGACTGATAAATCATTGTAACACTACATTTTAATTTGTGAAGGTTTCTGCATTGAAACAGTAGCTTTAGATAGTACTCTAAATATCATATGAGAGCCAGCTTGAAAATACAACATATATAATATATGTATACTGTATAAATATACAATCTAAGCTCACCTGAATGTCATTTAGCATCTCCCCGCATAGCAGACACATTTGGGTTAATGTGGGCTACTTTTGGCAATTATTGCTCAGAGAGACATGGCCCTGAAGTTATGAGCTAGGGTTGACATCAGTTATAGCAGGTATTGTGCGGGCCAAATGTGGCCCAAATGTCACAGCACGCATGACATCCGGCCCTTTTAATGTGAACCTGAGGCAGCCAGTCTCACCCTGAATCAACACAGTCAGTGCAGGCCAAAAGTGGCCCAGAGAAAACTGTTGATATGGGCTATGTAATCTGGGCCCAGTTCCTCAAACTAGACAGAGAACTAGCCGTTGTATTCCCAGCGGTAGCTAAGGCTACGTCCATACTGTAGGCTAGAAAGTACTCCACTAGAAGCTGGAGTCTAATGAGAACCAAAGGAGAACATGCTTCAGGTGTCTTTAAAACAATCTAATCTTAATCCAACCCATGACAGGTGAAGACTAAAATGTTTTAACCTAAACCATTTTGCATTTTTGCTTTACTAAGCTATAGTACTTTTGATTATAGTAGCAGTAGCAGTAAAGTGTGATTGAAATACCTTAGAAAGTTGTGTTATGTACACACTTTGACTATAGCATGCATCCACTGTAAACATAACTTAAGACAGTAAGACTTCTGTCAAGAAGTACATTTCCATTAAAGTTGAAAGTACCAGAATTTAATAATAACATTATAATATTGCAAAACTCATATTATAACTGAAACAAAAGCTTTGAACAGAATCTCCTAAAATGTACCCAGTAAGCTCCAGTATGTAGCTTTTCTGTGCTATGATCAGCCCAAATAGTTTTTTATGTAAACACACACACTCTTCAACTTCTGAGGGTTCAAGTGCTGCCGATTGAGTGTGGGAATTGACCTGGGAACTGCTTCATTGTTTGCCATGTCCAAATCATGAATGAAAGTTCCAAACATTCAGCGCTTTGTATTTGTGCTTGGATGCTCGACTTCAATAGGCATCCTGTTGATATTGCACATTTGTGGAATTTTTTCCTTTATGAATGTTAAATGAGGCAGCTAAGCCGCTACATGCTGAACATCTGCTATCATGAGAAATACTTTTAGCTGGAATAATTATCCTTTTTAATAAAAGTCTTTAGATTATTCTCCCTTTTCATTTTCTACCAAAGTCAGGATACAGGTTTGAGAACAAAAGAGCCAAGACTTCCTTAAGTGCTCTTGACTTTCTTTAACGTCTCCTTTTCAGCAGTAGCTTCTGAGTGTTCTCAGATGTAGCCAAGCTAATTAGCGCTCAGGCGAGCGGCACATGCTCTCACATACCTAGTGGGTCATAAAGATGTTTACTAAACCCTACTGAGGACAGCTAACAAAGGCTTTTAAAGACAAATGGGAGGAAAACCTTTTTCTTGGTTGGCTAGGATAATGAAAGTTGTTCATTGAGGTTTTTGTTATAAGTGCACATGGAATGCACTATAAACAAGCTGCAACTGTGTGGGCCATTTTTGAAAATGTGAGAACTTGTTGCTACAGGGATTTTAACAGGCCAATTTTGGGGAAAATGGAAATTGAGAAAGGAAAGTTTTGAGGTGCAGTTACTTGGTGATAGCCTAGTTTAACAACAAATACTAAAAAAAGACCTGAAATGATCCAACAATCAGCTTATTCACAGAATTTGACCATTGTGAAGTCATAAAGAGGCCAGCATCAAACTAGGCTTCTTCACAGAAATTTGCACTGACAGTCTAACTTTTCAACCCGAATATGTCCTCATTGGCTTCATCAGCCACACAAACCTTTTACACACATCAGGGGACCATATCTTGACTTTTGCCAGCTATACTGCATCAACATGAATAAAGCTAGGAAAGTTGCTGCTGCAGAGATCTTGTGGGGCACAAGGTCTGCCTGGCCTTGACTCAACTGCAAGTGAAGAGCCAAATGGCCGAAAGTGAGAAAGAAGCTGGCCAACATAAGGTGTCATAACAGCCAAGCGTAAAGGTGTTGATGAACTGCCGTGCTAGTGTGAAAGCTCAAAGTCTTTGAGAAACATGGAAGGAGCTAACTTTCAGACTGGTTTCTCATTTTCTTCACAATGCAGTCCTGTTGTTTTAGGCAGGTTCTAGTGGAAGAGATTGACAATCTAACATGCCTCTAGTTTCACTGCGATAAACAGCAGGTTGTAAATAGAAACTGTCCTCCCAGACGCATTCATCCATGATTTAAATCTGTGTTAGAGATGTGGCGCCTTTTTTTCCCTGGCTAACTTATTAGCTTTCCAAATATTGGCCCATTTAGGTAATGAACCTCTCTATGTGTTGGACTGTAGGCTCAGAATGCAGCACAGGCAAACAAGACAAGTTTTTACAGTCACTAAAACGAATAAAGACAGATCAACATAAAAGATAAAACCATAAAAGCTTTTGTTATTCATGGGCTTATTAGAGATTCCTGTTTATGGGTCACTTCAGCGAAAAGAAGGCACAGAGTGAGTGGATTTTCATTCTTTGCTGGAGAATAAAACAAGGGATTGATTGTGATTCGGTTCTGCCTGAAGGGTGTGTGCACGCTGCATGAAATCCTACCACAAGCTCTGCCAGTCTCTCTGCTCTGACCATGCTGGCCCTGGTAATTGTATTATTTCATCTGACATGAACTATTTTTGCTGCATTTCTCCTGCACTCATTCTCTCTCTGTCTCTCTTCTCATTTATAGGGACCTCAGGGGCCGCAAGGGCCGAAGGTAGGTTGCAGAAAATCATTTCTTGTTCTGCTGACATTTCTTACTTTTCTTAAAGAAAATGAAATGAGATTCGCTGACTTGGTTATGACATAAAAGAACATAGGAAAGGAGTTTTTGTCCCTCTGTTTTCCATTTTATAGCAACTGTTGTTGCACATATGACTAAAAAAGTGTTGGATGATGAGTATATTTACCTGCATATTAGCAACAGACAGACACAGTCAGGGCAAGTAACCATGAGAAGGGAAAAAAAAAAAACAGGGTGACGGAGAAGGAGAGAGATGGAGAACAGAGAGCCTGGAGCTAAGTGCTGTGATACAGGCTGCGGGTCCCTGGTGGCGCTGATGTGAGGAACAGATGTAAGCTATATCCAGCCATCAGGTAGCTGCCAGTGTTTGTTCAGTGTAACCCAATCAGACACTTCCTGTCTGCACTGTCATCTGTCGGCAAGGCCTCCCGTCGGTGTGGGAGGGTGTGTGTGTGTGTGGAGGGGTCAATGATGACACACCACAGTGTTAATGACTCATAAGCCAGGCCTGGAGGCTACTCAATTAGATCTGCTGCTGGTGGAGCGCTGTGTTTAGTAGAGGGGGCCACATGAAGGGTTATTCAAGTTTCATCAGCTCGGTGACTGATTTGGTGCCAATGCATGACGAAAAGTAGAGTGTGAATCATTTTCAGTCATTGTTAAAAGGCCCAAACTGACAACACAACACTTTCCTGCAACTGTATATCGCCATCTCCAACATCTCTGATACATTTTAAATGTGACCAGTAACAGTAAGTCACTTTTATTATGAAAGAGTACAAATAGCCAACATAAGCAAACCACCAAGAACAGAGTGAGCGTTCATTAAAACATGCTTGGTCCTCAGAGTCTAAATCAACTTTTAGTAAGTCAAAGCAGTATATGCAGTCAAAAAGCTTGAGTACATCTGCTGCATGAAACATTTCATTATTTGCAGGCAGTACATTCTCAGTTTGAAGTGCAGCAGAAGTATCCTCAGCTCACAGTCTTGCCTTCTGGCTGTATTGTCCATAACAGAGCAGGTAATAAAAAATGACATGCAGTATTTATGCTGGTCTGGTGTTGTAACATCAGCACACACCCTGCTCAGCAGTGGAGATGGCAACAGCAGACAGAAGATACACTGACTGTGTTTATTTACAGCCATTGAGTTGGCCACAACAGTGTGAGCAGCATGATAGTTGAATGTAATGATGTAAAAGCGTTTGCTTTTATTTCCCAGGGTTCACTTGGGGCTCCTGGCATCCCAGGTGTTGACGGACTGAAGGTGAGCAAACTCCTTTACATTGAATCCTTGTAAAGTCTTGTACTTTCTGGCTGTTCTTACTAACTTGCTAAGGACAAGAGGATTGTCTTTATTAGCAAATATTTATCAGTAAAATTGTACTTATCTGAGAAAAAAAAATGTTTCTTCTAAAAATGATTTACGAGGCAGTGTGATTGTCCCTTTTATCCCTTTTCCTCAACACTTACTATAAATGTCCCTCAAAAAATACACACACGAAGTTCAGCAGGCCCATTTCCATCCACACACCTGATTGCATTTTATCATGAAAAGGCTCACTTGAACATTAATCTTCCATTAATCTTTCTGCCCATGTGTTTCACTTTTTTATATTAGAAAAAGTTCTGACAATTTCAAACCACTATTCTGTTTAGGAGAATACCCCTGGGCTTCTTCTTCAAGTCTTAACCACACAGTACCGTTTTGGCTGCCTCTGAATCTGTCCACACACTCGGCTCATGTCTGCTATTCATTCTCAGACCGGATAAAGAAGACACAGTGCAGGTGTTTCACAATGGGGGGAAAAAATGGAAAAGCGTATTTATTCCAGAACAAACGATCGTATAAGTGAAGAGAATGAATGGGGAGACAGTTTGAGGGCTGCATCTCTCTGATCTCAAACATACATTTATAAAGAAAGGAGAGGCACGTATGGCTGTAATAGGAACCAGAGTAAAGAAGTTTCATTTTAAAGTAAAAGCCATGCTAACTCTGGATACAGTGAAGGCTGAAAGCTTAATTCTGTTCCCCAAATAAAAGGACTAAGGTTTTCTAGCAGCCATGAAATAGATCTCCAATGCTATGCAGTGCAGTTTTAAAACAAAATCTGTTATGGTATGTAAGCCTCACTCATGCAGAAAGTTTAGTTCTAAAGAAGTTAAAGCAGCTCAGCCATCAGTGGCAGGTAGGCTCGCAGACATCGTATTGATTTGACATTGATATCCAGTAAAATCACTAATGCAACCTTATCAAGCAAACCTTTGGAGTTCCTAATCAGACTCTATCATCATTATGTCAATATAGTATCATTATTATGTCAATGACTCCCATATGCGGGCTGATAAACGATGCAAGGCTTCAGCATTTATGAAGAATTTTACCACGAGTGTGTAGCTGGGGGACACGCCCGGCATGTATCAGACATGCTAAGTTTCCCACAGCTCTTCATGAACATAAAGCATTTTGGGAAAAGTGAAAATAACAATAATATATTGAAAAATGACATCCAGTAACACAATTTTTCTTACAAAATGGCCAGTACTGAGCTGCCCATTGACATGTATTTTAATCCAAATAATGCATTGCTTTATTTTCCATCCTGGCTACATTAATCAGCTTCATCTGGTTAAAGTTGTCTGTCTGGCCTGAGGAATAGCTACTGCTCTTCTAAAAGGGTAATGACGTGGTATGTTTGTAAAGGTCAGGAGGTTAATAGTTTCTGGCAACAGATGGACTGAGGTGGGTTTCACAGTTAGAGCCGCAGAGGCAAGAGATTGAGAGAAACACCAAACTGGCATCCATCAGACAGGCTTGGCTTTCTTTTTCTGCTCATATATAGAACCAAACCAGAGATAATTAAGCTTTTAATCAGCTTGTTTATCTTCTCTCCTTTCACATTCAGTTTGTGGTTTTAATATTTGATACATCTGAACTTTGAGGGAATTTTATAGAATTCATACAGCTGTAGACGTACATTAACACTCCTCACAATATTTCTTTCAGTATAGTTCAGTCGTCTGTCTCCTGCTCTATTACCAACAATCCTGCAAATATCCTTTGCACCATCCACACAATCTTCTGTCTGGGTTAAAGGTTATCTTGATCTTAAGAAGAAAAACATGTTTTTCTTCTTATTTCTGCTTATTTATTTATTTATTATCTGCTGACCTTGAATCTTTAGTTCAAATTGCTTAAACAGCACACTGAGTCAGCCACTGTGTGTATGTTGTGCTGTCCATAGGGGGATATTGGCATCCCAGGATTGGACGGTGTCCCTGGAGCCAAGGTCTAGTGCACACATATTCTGTGTGCTCTTATTCTTGTAAATTCATAATGATCACTTTTTTTTTTTTGGTTCAAGTCATTTTGAATATTTTCCACTTCATCTAACAGAAGCATCTTGTCTTTTAATTTGTCTTTTTTCATCTTACTTTTTGACCATGAACTTTTTTGTCCCTCTGTGCTTTTTTAATATATTTTTTCATTTCTTTTAAGAGCATGCATATACATTTATTCATTTTTGAAGACTTTAATGCATGGTGAAAAATGTGATAGTGGTGCATACATACAGATTTTAATTAAATGGCATGTAACTTCACACTGAAACTGAGCGTCTGCTTGTTGTAATGATAATGCAATGACAATTTTAAGTAAAAAAAAAAAATAAGCTCATGTCAAGGGTCTGTCTGGGGTAAAGCAGTCATAACATAAGAGAATTTCTATAATCAAATGTTAATTTAACCCCAGATACAATCTGACCCTGAGTGGCTGCAATAACCCCCCCCCCATTTTTTTCTGTCTCTGTTACTCCCAACAGGGTGAAATGGGAGAACGAGGTGAAAAGGTAAGGTGCTAATTCATTTCATGTTTCACCATGTGTCAAAACGGCTGCAGCTCTGCCTTTACATCTCACACCTCCAGCTCCTTTTTTTTTTTTTTGCTTTGTTTTGTTTTTTATTTGAAGGTGACTCCCATCTGTAATTTAGCCACCAGTGAGTCAGTGATTCAGTGAGTCACAAAACTGCACCCAGTTTTTCCAAGTCCAGGCCTTGAAACAGACCTAAGAACAGACCCATAAAATAGCCTCACAGAGACACAGCAGCTTTATTTCCTCCGCTCTGTAATTCTAATGGTGCCCTTATTTGCTGTTGTTGGACGGCAGCGGGTGGGAGGTGTGAACACTGACCGAGCCGACAGTGCAGCAGGCTGGGGAGGGAAGCGATGGCCGAGTGTGCTTCCTCGACCACAAAGCTGGCCCTCGGGCAGTTGTTCTCAGTTGTTCTTCTGATCTGAATCAGAGATGCAATCTCTCTTTCACTAACTTACCTGACTCACTGCAATGATGTAGCTGTTTGGAAGGCATCACAGTTCAAAGCATCGTGAATATCCTGTATCCTGATGCACAAAAACAGGTCAAAGCACAAATATAAAAAAAATGCAGCCAGGAGGGTGTTATGATGCAAGATCATCTCAATTCAAGAAAGTTCTAGCCATAACACAATGGCCTGAAAAGGTGCACTGGTATCCAGTGTGTCAGTTTGTGTTAGTATGAAGCTGGTTTTGTGCTTTGTTGACTCATGATTCCTTGGCTTTGTCACAGGTTGCATGTTTAAAAGCTGTGACTAGTTTTCCCAAAGAGTGGCACCCCTTTTTCAGATCATTTCATCAGGTTCTAGCAGGATAAAGAGGAAACAATGTCCAGTTAATTAAGAAAATTCTGACAAAATAAACGATTTGTTCTGCAGATTTT
>VUQI01015064.1:1533-12668 GCA_015106735.1 Paratilapia polleni
CAAAAGGTTCAGCCCTTGGAGTACCGCTGTGCTGGTCAGTGTCACTCGTCTGTCACTAGCCAATCAAATCAAGATGGGTCATGACTTATGGCGCAACCCTAATAGATGGCGTTTCTGACACCACTTTACAGTATGTCAGTTATTTATTGATTTAAAAATCCAGATCTGACACAGATTTAGATGGACTCTCATAAATGGATGGATCCAGACACATGTCACTCCAACACTGATTATTTCAGTCACACTACTGGGCAGGATGATGAGCTCTCTGGGCTTTCTTTTACATTTGTCCCTCTTATCCGTCTCTCAGGTTAGCAGCGGACTGTGCTCGGTCAGGGTCCTCCCTCTCTACAGATTATGGTAGTTGGCAGATAGTTTCCGGTTGTGGCAGCATCCATGACCATGCCCACTTCCCTCCACCTTTGGCCTCAGCCTCCTCCTCCACCTCATCCGCTGCTGCCGCTGCCTACGACTCCCCCCTGCCATTCAGCTTTCAGGATGAAGCCAGTGGACGAATGTAAGTAATGCCGGAATCTCCCCACTGGTAGACATCTGTGTCAGTCCTGTAAGAGCTTTGTAGATGGTGACATGGTTTTGTAGTCTTCATTGTTCTTTGGACCAGGATTAGATTAGAGGATCTTTTCCCAGTGGAACAAGAAGTAAGAAGAAAACCAGACTTTCAGTTGCCTTTTTCCTCAGTTATTAACTAACAGCTTAGACTTAAAATTCTGTAAAATAAACCTTGGCCAGCTTTGTGTTCAGGTATGTCCAAAACAATCTTGGGCATTAACAGGCTGCGTGTTTTAATTTTATTTTAGACAGTTGCCACTTTCTGTTGCTGTTTCTAACAGCATATGGCTGTCTGTTTCCCCAGCAGAGCTGTTCAGCTTTGAAACAGACTCAATTTGGACTTATTCTTCCAAACTCTCACAAATTTTCCATCAGGTGTTAGTTAAAACTAATATGTTATCTTTGTTTTTTGCGCACCGCTTCTGTGCCAGACTTTCACTGTGGGCAAGGCAAAGCGAAACAAGTCTCGTTTGGTCACAAGTTATATTGTTGTATTGCTGCTAAATTCTCAATTTGGCTTTACTGTCCTTGAATGTAACAGTCTCCCCCAGCTGTTAACACACTGTTATGCTACCTGGGAAAACTAGCATTACCCAGCATGGTAAATTGTTTGTTTCACAAACTGTGTGCCATTTGTTGTGAGGTGACAGTGCTAACTACTGTGTAACTCAACAGGGAAAACATCATAAGTTTCTGGTTCGAACCCTGGGGCCTCTGTGTGGAAATTGCATGTTCTCACTGTGCCTGTGTGGGTTTCCTCCGTGTACTCCAGCTGCCTCCCACAATCCAAAGACATGCCTGTTAGGTTTATGGGTCATTCTGAATTGGCCATGGATGTGAGATAAAGTGCAGTATGAATGGTAAATGGACTGGTACTTATATAGCGCTTTTGAACTCAGTTTTGTGTACTCAAAGCACTTCATACTACATGCCACATTCACCCAGTCACACATACATTCATACAGCACTTTTATCTACACTTAAGTGCTTACTAACATTCACACACACTCACACGCCGATGAATGCATCGGGGGCAACGTGGGGTTCAGTATCTTGCCCAAGGATACTTCGGCATGCAGACTAGGGGAGCCAGGGATCGAACCACTGACCTTCCGATTAGTAGACAACTTGCTCTACCTCCTGAGCCACAGCACAATGTATGGGTAAATGTGGCTCATAGTTTCCAGTGCTTTGAGTGGTCAGTAAGACTAGAGAAATGTATAAATGCCAGTCCATAACAGGCAAGTTGTGAATCATTGTCATTATTAGAACCATGAGAAGGGTGCACAGTTAATACATGAGCTCTTATTGAAACCCCTTGAAAGGGGCCTTATGGCTATGCACTGGTATAGCTGTTTATTTCATGTATGAAATTAACGCTATACTGCCAGCACTAGACAAAGTTGAAAAGGATAGGCAGCATTTGCCTGTCAGTTGTGCATTGCCGTGGAAAAACCAATGTAAAGAGAGGCCTCAAGGAATTTTTAAACCCAACAATGCTAATGTGCTTACCCAAGTTGTGACCATATTTTAAAACTGTTAACAAGTATAATTGAGACGAGCAGAGAAACACTAGACAAACGTGGGTTTAAATTACAGTGAAAGATGGTTGTTGTTTCTGCAACCACATTCATTCCACCTGGAATGATTCATTGCCAATAATTTGACATGAATAGTGGTTGAAAAATGCTGTGCAGTGTCATAAAAGCAGAATTACAAAAGAGATATTTAAAAAAAAAAAAAATTAATAATAATAATAATAATAATAAAAATAAATTAATTAATTAATTAATAAATTAAAAAATACACACATGACACAGCACCCCGGCTTTTTTGGGAATCAGAGTTCTGTTGCGTATAAAACGTTCAGTAGAGATGGCTTTTTGCCATAGAACCAGCGGTTTCTGTTGATGCCCAATAGACAAGGAGGAGAATCGGGGAGATGAAATTTCCACTGGGCTCTCCCTCTGACTCATCCTCCTACTCTGGTCTCAGCAGGAGACACATTTTAATTTCTGCTTGATCTGGCTGCCAAATTGAATGTGTCCCGCCAGCCTCACTTGCAGTCAGAGGGGGCTAATAACATCTCATTCTCACTGAATAAAGATGCACAGAAGAAATGTAAAGAAGGGAGAGAAATGGTGAGATGGTGATGTGTAAGCTCTCTAATGATTAATTCAGGAGTAAGTGCTTCTGCCTGCCTCATTTTATTCTTGTCTTGCATTTCTTGGTAGGTCTCAGAAGACAAAAGGTCAGGGAAAGAAATCACATTTTTTAAAAGTTCTGTCTTCTCATCCCCACCCCCCGCTTATTTCCTCCCTCCTCTCCAGGTGTCCCTTCCCCTCTGAGCGTCAGGCCCGTCTGGAGGCAGTGCGGGAAGTCTTCCTGGCAGCCTACAGCTCCACCGTTGGCCTCAAGTCCTCAGCTCCCAGCCCCTCTGGCGCCATCTCCGGCCTGCTGGAGCACTTTGCCCGTGGGGTTGGCCTGCGTGGCAGCAACACCATTGTCTGAACCCTTCAATGTGACTTTGGACCCTCCTGCTTCCATCCAGTCGATTCAGCACGTCTGGACTCAGTACAAGTGCCAAACACCTCTGTTCACTTCAGGGGTGAAGCATTATTATTTTTTAAATTAGATTTTTACATGCCCTACATTTCCTTTCCTATGGACTTTACAGTAATTTCAATGTAGAGTTTGTCACATTCAGGGAGGGAAATGGTTTCAGCCGCAGAATCAAAAAGGGATAGTGACAAATATAAAGGGCTGAGAAGTGTGTGTGTTTTTTTTGTTATTACAGGCAGAGTGTAAAGAATTCTTCCTTAGATCTGTAAAGTTATGAACAGACTATCAGTGACCGTCCTGTGTCCAGTAAACGGTATCACTTGATTTCTTTTTTTTATGCTGCTATTCTTCACTGATCCAAGCAGAGGAAAGTTCTGTAGTTCTGGTGGGCGGTGAAAACGAGAGAAACGGAGCACTTGATGTGTTGTAACAGAAAAGGCTCAAAGCTGTCTTGATTTTTAATTTGGCACAGTAGTTCAGAATGTTTTACTGCATACAGCTTCAGGTTTGTGGGGTCTAGACTTAAACGGTTTTGTGTTCTGCATCTTAAATTAATGCTCGCATACAAGCAGCTCTTTATGCGGAAAGAGTTATTGACTGCTGTGACCATTCTTCGTGTCCATACTAGTTTTGAAAGGATAGTCTTGGTCAAATTAAGATGGTATCTTCACCCTGGAAATCACATGCAGGTGTGTGTGTGTGTGTTTTGGTTCCCCCCCCTTATTTCACCCAGTTAAGAATTTCATCTTGGAAGTATGGTTTGGTATGCTTGACACAAACTGATTGTAAAGGACAGTTAATAACAGGGTTCAAAACATGTCGTCTTTTGCGCAGGTTCAATCCCATCATACTTTTTCTCACACAATTGGGCAATAACAGCTTGAAGTCAGTGTGAAAATGAGATTGTTTCGACTAGTGCAGATGATCGTATTTTGTAGAAAGACCAGATTGAAAACTCATGAAGTTAAAAGTCCACCCATTTGCCCCGTGGCACGGCTCTCCCAGTTCCAATAACGTATGAAAGCTTTAGCTGAAAGACCCTGCATAGTCTTTTTGATGACCTGACAACAATTTTGAGAAAAAAAAAAAAGTGACTGAACCACACTCAGTTTTCTTCAAACTGTCCATTCAAGATGTTGTTTGACGGAG
Organism: Paratilapia polleni; assembly: GCA_015106735.1. Taxonomy (NCBI): domain Eukaryota; kingdom Metazoa; phylum Chordata; class Actinopteri; order Cichliformes; family Cichlidae; genus Paratilapia; species Paratilapia polleni. The sequence continues at coordinate 5,815 of VUQI01015064.1, forward strand.
TCTAGAAGTGGGGAAAAAAATAACATTTGGCAATAACAAGGACTTGGCACTACTGAGAAATCTTTCTCTAACACCACCATTTGGGTTCTTCAGTTAGTGGTGCCAAGTATGTATATTTTTATTTTGCTACAAAGTTCTTTCACAGCCAGTGTGGACACGAGGAAAGATTACAGTAGACATTTAGTGAGTAAGGTAGTCAAAAGAAGAAAAACATTTGACAATGTTAAACTTGTGACACTTTCTTCAACCTTCATTTTCTCTACAAGTCTGATCATCTATAAGGACTTAGTGGCCTCAAATAGCAGCTTTTTAAAATCATAACCAAGAAGATGTATAAAAATGTATACTTTTCACCTCGCCAGTTACAGTATCACCATATCCTTTACTTGAGTCCATATCCGTTCACGGTTCAGTGATGGTGAAGAGGCACTGAGCATTGTGATATGAACCGAAGGCCTTTTCAACATTTTCTCGTTTGACTCCAGTGAAGCGAGGTTCACTTTATTCCTGCCAGTACTGAGATTTCCGCCCAGCTATTATCACACACAGTTCAAAACACATGCGCCTTCTTTCAGGCCACACTCAGACTTTTCTACCTAGTCGAGTGTCTGGTCATTTCACCCTTAAGTTTTTTTTTTTTTTTTCTTCTGTCTAGTGATTTTATTTGAAACTAGCTTATCGGTGTTGCCAAACTGTTTGACAGCTGCTGTACCTCAGGGCCTTTTGTTGTGCCTTTTATCTTTAACACTGGATCAGACCTCTGTCCAGTTTCAGGTGTATTTTCTGTTAAATGGTTTTAAGAGCATTATAGAGAGGTTTGGTGCTGTCTGTAAATGAAAGTTGACTGTAGAGCATTAGCAAAGTTAGCTTTGCAGTAAAACCTGTGGGGCTTTCCACTCGTGCTTGCAAGTGTTTGTTGTACAGTGACATAAAGCTGTTGAGTCTTATGGATGCCCCATGAGATTGGTGAGGTGGGAAATCGGCCAGCAGTCAGTTGTTTCTGCCTTTCAAAATGGCTGTTGCTGAAGAGGATTTTATTTTTTAAATAAAATCCTCTTAAGAAATTTGGGAAATGTACTCGGTGAGATGAAAAGGCTGACGCCAGTATCATCTCTGTACAGATTTAAGGCTAGTGGTTTTTCCTTAATCTTTAAGCTAAGCTATTCTATCCCGACTCTCCCTGTCGTTATTGCGCACATACACAGCCTTATCAGTACATTTCCCAAAATCTGGAATTGGCAGAAAGTTTCTTTCTGCTGCACCTTAAGCCAAAGTCTTTCTTTATGCCACAAAACATGAGCTGAGGTGTTTAAGTCACTTGAGTTTTCATTCATCCATCCCGATGCAGTAAGGAATTTATATGTAATGGATGCAAATAGTGGCAAGTGTCAGTTCTTTGCATGGTGTGTCACAGTGGTTTAATTTTTGGACCTCCAAAGAAACTGACCTAGAACAATCTTCCCTGTTTGATTTAAGGCAAGTCAGACTGTCACGGCACCATCTCCCTGTCAGGTTTAAGCTTTCTCCTTAAGTTCAGTTCTGACATTTGTTTCTAGTTTGGCAAATGCCAAACTCTGCCCTCAAAAAAATGTACTTTCTTCATTTACAAATCTTGTTTTTATTTTTTTCCTTTTTTTTTTTTTTTTTTTTTTTTTTTTTTTTTAAACATGCCACCTTCACAATCTCGATCTCAGTTGGGGCAGATAATTGTTTGTTTTACAAATCAATTTTTAACTTGTTGAAATGCTGCATTGCTTTTGTCCCAGTGTAAAGAGTTTTGTTCTTTGTACAGCTGATGTGTTTTTGAAGAATTGTAACTTTTCTCTTTTTGGTTATAAAATGCTCTTAACTTGTTGGGCAACAAGCTACAGTGGAAAGTGAACTGAACTGCAGGTGGCAATTTTGAATAAAGGAAAAAGCAACATTTGTTGGTTCAAATGACTTTTCTTTTGTAGAGATGGATAGACAGAGACTTCATTATCGTGCATAATGAGATGCATTAACAATTTATACCACATAATCTACTTCCCTTACCAGCCTAGCAGACATTATGTATTTTATAGCGCTTTTCTACTCTGTGAGCACTCAAAGCGCTCTATACTACATGTCTCATTCACCCAATCACACACATTTATACAAGCACTTTTTTTCTACACCGAAGTGCTTTTCTAACATTCACTCACACCGATGAGCGCATCAGGAGCAATTTGGGGTTCAGTATCTTGCCCAAGGACACATCGGCATTCAGACTGGGGTAACCAGGAATCGAACCACCAACCTTCCAATTAGTAGACAACCTGCTCTACCTCCTGAGCCACAGCTGCCACGAAGCGTAGTTATGTAATGGCTTAGCAGTGTTTAGCTCATTGAGTTATCTGAAGAGGTGGTATAAAGTTCTTTATTTCTTTAAGGTCAGAGATCAAGACACTTTAGCAGGCAAGTGTTGAAACGATCATTAAAGTATAAGAAACAAAATCCAGGAAATGGACACGATGTGGTGCAAATCTAACCACAGAAAACAACCAAAGTGCTGTCTTCAGATAAAGTGAGATTCTAGGTTTATTCTCTGAGCATCTTGGCAAAAACCAGACCAGTGGATATCGGCTGTAAGTCTGACAAAAACAATCAGTCTGCCACCCAGAGCTGGAATTTCATTCAATCTTCCAACACCTGTAGCATACTGTGTGACCCATAGAGGGCTCTAAAATAAAAGGATCAACCCCACATGTGAAGAGCACAAGTGCTCAATCACTGGCAAAAACTATGGAATGGCTGAACATTCTGGCTTCTGAAACATACCTCCAATCAAATTCAGTTAATGATATGACTATATATTTTACACATACACATTTATCAAGGGACTCAGTGTTGAGGAAAAGATTATGGAATCAACAGAAACATTACAAATAGTACTTTGTTGCACCTCTTTTGGCTTTTACATTGCTTCAGGCGGTGGTGGGCGGCTGTGGCTCAGGAGGTAGAGCGAGTCGTCTACCAATCGGAAGGTCAGTGGTTCGATTCCTGGCTCCCCTAGTCTGCATGCCGAAGTATCCTTGGGCAAGATACTGAACCCCACGTTGCTCCCGATGCATTCATCGGAGTGTGAGTGTGTGTGAATGTTAGTAAGCACTTAAGTATAGATAAAAGTGCTGTATAAATGTATGTGTGACTGGGTGAATGTGGCATGTAGTATAAAGCGCTTTGAGTACACAGAAACTGAGTAGAAAAGCGCTATATAAGTACCAGTCCATTTACCATTTACCATTCAGTTGTTTGAGGTATGGACTTCACTAATGGAAAAACAGTATTCTCCATCCAGCAGGTTCCAGCATTCTCAAACAGCAGTTAACAGATCAGCTTTGCATGATGGAGCCTTGCATTGTGGAATATTTTTTATTTATGTTTTTAAAAATTCCAAATTACAAGATGATTCCATTATTTTCACCTCTACTTGATCTGAAAGAAAGAAATCTACAATTAATTAAATATTTAATTTCATTTGTTTGAGGTATGTTTCATGAAGCTATTGAACACAGTTTTGTCATATCTGATTCGTTTATTTACTACAAAGTAAAAGAGCTCAGTGAACATCGTTGAAGTGTGGGTGATTCCATAATATTTGCCAGGGTTTGTACAAAAGGTTACATTAAGTGTAAAATTAAAGTATCCTAACAAATGGCTGTTGGTGGACCTAAATTATTCTAAGTGCTTACTGAATGTGAAGAATGTTTTCAGGTGTACTGTGCTTGGAAATACACAGAGGGCTGATTAATACCACAACAGAGGCATCAAAGTGTTCCCCTGGTAGTTTTTCCTCAACTTTGTCAAAAGATGCAGCTTCTTAGATGTTGTCATTGTACTGAATAACATTTTTTTTTTTTTTGCATACATTTAAGCTAATTTACCAAAACTCACACATGGGACACATATACAATCTTGTGAAAAAGAGTTTTCACAGGATGCTGCACCCCATGATTCAATAGCTAGTAGAACCACCTTTGGTGGCACTAACTTGAAGTAATTGTTTTCTGTATGAGTTTTTCAGTCTCTCACGTGGCTGTTGAGTCATTTGGCTCCCACTTCTTTACATGAGTTCATTGAGGTTTGCGGGCATTAGTTTATGCACAGCTCTCATAAGGTCCCACCACAGTATTTTCGGTCAGATTGACATCTGGACTTTGACTGGGTCACTTCAACACCTTGATTCTTTCCTTTTTCAGACATTCTGTTGTAGATTTGCTGCTGTATATGGGATCATTGTCCTGTTGCATGACCCAATTTGGGCCAAGCTTTAGCTGTCAGACAGATGGCCTCACATTGACTCTAGTTTACTTTGGTATACAGAGGAGTTCATGGTCAGTGCAATGACTGCAAGGAGCCCCAAAACAAATCATGACTCCTCCACCACCATGCTGACAGTTGATATGAGGTGTTTGTGTTTTTAACCAGACGTGCATTATGGCCAGACATCTTGACTTTGGTCTCGTCTGTCCAAAGGACATTGATCCAGATGTCTTGTGGTTTGTTCAGATGCAAGTTTGCAAACTCAAGCTGTGCTGCCATGTTCTTTTTTTAGAGAGAATAGACTTTCTCCTGGCAAACTTTCCAAACAAGCCATACTTTTAATTGTGCTGTAATGAACTTTAACATTTAACATGCTAACTGAGGCCTGCAGAGTCTGAGATGTAGCTCCTGGGTTTTTTGAAGTTTCTCTGAGCATTGCATGGTCTGACCTGGGGGTGAATTTGCTGGGACATCCACTTCCGGAAAGACTGTGGCATTGTGTTAAGACACACACCTGAAAGGTCCAAACCAGCAAACTGCCAAAACGTCTGCTTTTATAGAGGTGGTCACACTGATGAAGCCAGGTGCTGCTACTCACCCTCTTAATCCCAATGGAGCCAGTAAGGGTGTACTTAGTTTTTCACAGGACTGCATAGAGTCCTGTGAAAAACTTCCTTTTTCACAACTGTGTGCCTTAAAGGATAATTACAATTTCAACCTAGCGTATCTCCCATAAATTAATAGTTTGTTTCATTTATTTATTTATTTTTTTTACATATAATGCAACTGATAGGGTTACGGTTTGTGAAAAAGTCATTATCATTAGAAATTGTTCAAAGATAACCATTATTTTCATATTACTCAGAGCAATACTGTCACAAAGGAATTTGGCCACTATATCCATAAAATAAATTTTAACAATTTTTCATGCATTTGACCTTTCCAAGTGTCTATGAAGTTTGCCTGACACATGGGCTGGATCCAGCAGGGTAAAAATTGAAACTTTGTCATAGGACTAAAACAAAAGCATCACAGAAAAGTTCTTGATCATGAGAGTGACATCATAACAATCTAAAGGCTCTGGCTGGCACCTGCTTTGTAGTGTCGACCTTTGAACTGTGAGGTTTTAAGCCTATAATAACAGAGAGCTAAAATGGGACCAGGTTTTACACAAATCTCTTCCAATTATCATATTATCATATGGGTTATAAAGTTTCATACAAATTGAGTTTCACTCATTTGTAAGCCCACAACTCCCAGCCCCCTCATAGTATAGTCAGTTCTACATTGCAAACCTCCACTAATAAATAAAAAAACCCTCAAAGTTTGCTTTTTCAAAGATACTTACCTCCTAATGAAGATGCTACTGCAAAAGCATAATATATGTTGCATTACTTTACTGCAAAAATACTGCCTTATGGTGAATAAGATGAATAACATGGTGAGTAATGGTGAATGTCAACCGAAAAGTTACCAAACAGAATAATGTGAAACATTTATTTCATATTCTTGGTTATAATTGACTGACTTATTAGTGAAATGTAATTATGTTGTTTTCCACACAAAACATGTTAAGATAGACATGATAAGCAGCAATTTCACAAACAGGTTTTATTTGCAAGAAAAATTCAAAGGGAAAAAAAGTACTGAGCATTAACAAATTAACAGGAACTTTAGGTAACTCTAAATTAAGTGTTAAAGTTATGGCATCGCAAAATCGTCTCTTGATGGCTGACAGCAGTAATAACAGCAGGAAGTAATGCAGTTGAGACTCAACTATGCACATAATTGATTCACTCACAAATTAGAAACACTGTCTACATTTCTACTGCAGGCAGCACACTGAATTACATCATCCATTTGAAGTCCTGTTCTGAAGCCTTGAGATGAGTGTTTTCATTGTTGGCATCTCTGTGTTTTTAAACTAGATGTGATGGGCGAGGGGTGGGTCTGACTGTGCAACCACACACACTCAATGGCTACACACTATAGCCATTGAGTCAGTTATAATTCTTTAGCCAGTGAGCATATTCTGGATAATCCTCCTTTCTGACACCTAGAATGACTGAGGTCCGGACAAAGGGCCATTTTCCAGTTGACTTCTACAGGACCCGAACTCTGGGTATGTTCCACTGGTGGTCATTCAAAATAACTCAAGTTTAAGGCACTTCCATATTCACTTTTCAGACCAGACATCTCCATTTTTTATAGCCTCTGTGGTCTAAACACGACTTATGAGTTGTGCAGCTGATTTACACTGTTTCTAAATGACTGTCACTGTTGTCTGCACTTTCAGAAATAAGTTCTTCGTTGTCTTCTGGCAAGTCTTCAGGCACACTGTCCAGCAGAGAAGCAGCATTTGGTCCTAAAACCTGCTGAAACTTGAGCAGACCACTTGGAACCTCTTCAATATCTGCAAGCTTTTTCTGAAGAAGGCAAAGAAGCCCCGAGTGCCCCTCTTCACATAAATGGCCTAGAAATAAAAAACAAAACAAATACATTAAAAAAAAAAAAGAAAAAAAAAAAAAAAAATGACAAAACAAAAAAAAAAAATAATAAATAAAAAAACA
>VUQI01015068.1:7691-31408 GCA_015106735.1 Paratilapia polleni
ACTTCAATAATGTTGAGGGCTCTGGGGAGACCAATCCATGACTGATAGTGTTCCACTGTGTGTTTTTCTATCCAGGTATGCTTTTACTGCATTGGTAGTGTGTTTGGGATCATTGTCATGCTGAAAAATGAAGCTGTCAAGAATCAGGTGTTTTCCAGGTGATACTGCATGGTGGATCAAAATCTGATGGAACTTTTCTGTGTTCATAATTCCATCAATTTTGAAAAGATCTCCAACATCACTGGCTGAAATGCAGCCCCAAGCCCTGACAGAGCCTCTGCCATGTTTTACAGATGACTGTAGACACTCACTGTTGTACCTCTCTCCTGACCTCCTCAATTTGAACCAAAAATTTCAAATTTGGATTCATCACTCCATAAGACCTGTTGCCACAGATTTTCAGTCCAGTTCCTTTGTAATTTGTCATACCTCAGCCTTTTCTCCCTGTTTCCCTTTCTTAAGAATGGCTTATTGACAGCCACCCTTCTACTGAGACCATTTCAAAGTGAATAAAGACACAGTTTAAAATGGGTTGTTTGCTAAGTTGTCTGTTGCTCAAGACCACTTTTAAAAATTTACAAGAAGGTCTGGCTCCTTGGAATCAAAATATAAAGAAATGAGGGGTGGCTCAAGACTTTTGCACAGTACACTTCATCATAAACATTTCCTAGTAGGCCGTTTTTTGTGTAAACTGTACATGTGGTGCATTTTGCAGACTCACATTAACTTGTGTTTGCCCAGCAATGAGGCTAACTACAGACAAGAAGGCATTAACTTAATTTTTGCTTTAATTCCTTCAGTTATGAGGCAAAATGTTAGTTTAATGATTTTTGTGTCCACGTTTGGTGTCATCTACCAGATTTAATATTTCCTAACTGAATACTACAGCAACACATATTAATCAACCTGAAAGTCATGACTGTGAAAATTTCTGTTGACACCTGTCACAAAGCACCTATGTAGCATTCACAGCTTAGTGGCAACATGTATTAGCACGGTGTGTCCATCAGGTGGTGGTATTGGCATTAAGATATTTCATTTTTGTGACTGCGCCGGGCGCAGTGGTTATCTTAACTACAGGACATGAGCTTGGTCACCAGATTCACCCTGACTGAACAAAAACTGATTCAACTGAGAAATAATAGAGCAGGTTTAAATAACTAAAATTGTTATGAAATCTTTTTTTTTTCTTTACAAAAAGCCCCTCCAACTTCAGGATTATTTCTGGTTAGAAGCTCACTGCATTGTAGTCTACTAACGTCTGAGTGTATAAGCAGCATTGAGTACCTTTTTAAAAAGCTACTGGCAGCCTATTATCACGTTATTTTAAACAAACAGAGCTTGCATTAATCATCCAAGTAGCTGTAATTTGCTGTTTTGGATGGTGGAATTGAAATCTACTTCCACGAGTGTAACTTTATTCCTACTTTTTCGCAGACACACAACAATAAGCGGCAACTGTAACTACAAAAAGGAAACTAAAATGAAGCGAAGAAAGTGAGGGGATCCCTGGGTGCACTGCCAACAGTTTTCAGGAGGTCCCAGCAGCGTCCGTGTTCCACTGCGCGCTCTGCTGACGCAACCACGTCACAGTGGTTCATTGCGATGGCGGACCGCAGTGTCCCCAGACCTGCCCAGGGAGGGACCGAGCAAAGTCACTGAGCCACTTTCACCGGCTCCAGTAAACTGTCGCCCAACCACCTGTTAAAGGGAGGCCACTGCCGTTTGTTGTCCCTCCCATGAAATAGTATGTGGGACGGGATCTTCTCGGAGTGCACAGACCGGGACGAGCTAGAAGTGGCGTGAGCAGGAGCGCAGAGTGCCGGGCTGACGCACCGCATGTTGAGCCAGCAAGTTGACTGATATAATAAAAGTCGCGTCGACGGGGAAGGGGACAGCCGCTCTCGGATTTAACAGAGCTTTGAGGGGACACTTGTTCCGGCAAAATGAAATTCGCGGAGCATCTTTCGTCCCATATTACTCCAGAGTGGAGGAAACAGTATCTTCAGTATGAGGTAAAGTAGAATTTATGTCTATTTAAAATACATTTGATGTGGAAATGGACACGAGCAGAAACAGATCCTGATTTCATGTGTTTAAGGAAACTGGAAGAAAAAAGTCATGATTAACTGTGACACATTTTTAAAAGTGTTTTAAATATGTTTTTTTTTTTTCCAGTTTTTAGTAAAGCCTGCTCCTGAGAGCAATAAACGACGGGAAAGATAAGGGATGCCCTATTGTTTATGGAGGGGAAATTGACTGCGGTTGTTAAGAGCCATGGGGAGCATTCAGCGTTTGTTATGGCTGTTTGCTGATTTTAACTCACATGAAAATTAACATAAATAACAGTGTTGATTAAAAACAAACAGATTTTTTTTCATACTGGGAAAAATTAGTAAAATGATTTCCTTCTTCATTTTAACAGTTCCAAATAGAAATATTTTGCAGAGCTTTATACATAGGTAAAAACTGAAGCTTTTCTTTGTGTTTATTTTTCACATTTCTTTACAAAGCAACTTATTGGTGCCTTCATTTCGTTTTGTTCTGTCACATTTTTTTGATCAACATTTAACTGATGGTGCATTATTAAAAAAGAATAATAAAAGGTGTTCTTTGTCCAAAGTCATAATTCCCTCCAAAAATCACCTTCTTTAGATTATGCTTTAGATTTTATTATTTTTCATTAATTTAACAAAACCACAGGAGTAATCTTCCAGACACCAACTGTGTGCAATTTGTTGCAAAATTTAAAATGATTTTAATTTTTGCCAGAGTTTTGACAATAGATTATTTTTCATAAGACTTTCAGAACAAAAAGATGTTGTTGGTGTTATTAATATTTTGCATAGTTAGTTGAGAATGGTTATCTCTATGAATCAACCTGCAGGACCTCATCTAACCTGTCTGGTTTTGTTGTCTATGAATTTAGAGCACCATCTTTGTGTGCACATATGTTTTTTTGTTGGGTGTTGTACACTACTTGAGGACTATTTTAATTTCACACCCCACTTCTTGCTGGCTCTACAGTGAGAGCTTTAGTGCAGACATGCAGTGACAGGACAGACTGCTCACTTCCATTTGGCTCTATGAATTATAGACAAAGACCCCGTTCTCTTTACCCTCAGCAACCTACATCCCAGACTCAACAGAAGCTCAATGCACAGGTTTTATTTTGGTAACCTGCCCCGAATGTTATTCTTAAGTTGATTTGTTGGTGCAGCAGACATTTGGATCTCTTCATCTTGACACTCATGATATGCTGTCATTGTTGTGTAATGAAAATGTCTTTATCAAACATCACTATAATTAAAGGGGAGACAAAATAAATAGGGATATTAAGTGAACACACTGGGAAAAGATCCACTCTACAGTAGAATTTTATTCAAAATGGTTATTAACATGCATGCAAAGGCAGTATGGTGTCTTTGTATGTACAGACTGAAGCACACTGAGCCCAGGGACAGATGCATGGCCATACCAGCCATTTTACACCTCCAGTCTTCAGTGCGGCACTCGCTGACCTGAGATGGATGATGATATATTTTCTCTGTGATTGGTGTTGTTTTTCGGGAACTCTTTTCTTAAATATAATCTTGAATTTGACATTGAAGTTAAGAATATTACAGTACTATTATTAGAATCAGCTGAATTCTATAATATATACTTTTTTTTTATTGTACTGAATGATCGAGGCTTTATCAATTCTGCATATGGAACAGAAATACAGTCATTAGACATGAGAACTAAAAAGTTAATAATAAACCCATTAAAACACAACTGTAATTAATCATTGATGTTTGATTTATATAGGTAAAGGTTAGTATTTTCATTTTTTTTAACCATTTAAAAAAACAGCCTGTACAAACATGTTGTCGTCATGTGTTTGTCCACATGTTATGTGAGTCGCTATTATTAAATAATGTAGAATGAGAGAGTCGCTCTCCTGTCTATGCAATTTGTATTCTTGCTCAAATCTGAATTATATATAGGTTGTTGAGCAAGAATGTGTTTGTGTGTATTTATACTATTGTGGGAGCCTTCAGTCTTTGTCTGACCTCTGTAAACACAAACTGAGTGAGCGGGGTGGGAGTCTCACACCTAAGATGATGGCCATTTTATTAAAGAATTGGATTTTTCTCTGAAACAAGCCAACAGATAAGGGCAAACATAAAGTTATATTGAAGGATTAAAGTCAGTTGACTTCAGTGAAGTGAGTCACTTAGATGAAGCAGAAATGAATTTTTGATGTCATTCTGGGGAGATGCAAAGCTTTGATATGCTGTTGTGATGCAACCCAAGCTGCATCAGTTCATGGACTCTTATTTTGGTGAAGCCATCACATACAGATCCTCACGCTTTCATTCTGCAGTTACAACTGCTGCATTGTAATTCTGTTGTGTACTTTAAATGACACACTGACTTAATTCCTGCAGGACAGGTCATTTCCATCTTTAGCTCATGCAGGAAGCAGTGACTCTTCTGCAGTGGCTGATTCTGTGACTTATGCTGTATTTCAGCCAGTCACATCCAAATTGACTGTGGTTTGAAGTTTTATTCTTGCCTTTGTGTGCTAGTTGGATTCATTAACCTGCTGCCCTGTTTTCACTCTTTTTTTCTAGAGCACACTATTGTGTAGAAAACTGCATGCCGCCTATTTAGATTGGTCAGCCGGTTTCTATGCGGATGAAAAGGATGCAGGAAAGTGGCTGTTCCAGCATATAGAGGCTCTAGTTAGTGAGGCACCTCATTTGAACATGGAAGCATTGACAAGTCAATTGAGTGATAGAGCAATTAGGTGTGTACTTTATCCTGTGGGATTGCAGTTATAAACCTGTATGCTAAGAAGCTATTTGGTATGGAGGTGTACGTGTCCTGCAACTCCAGACTTGTGCCAGGAGATGTAGGCTGATATGAAGGGGATTTTCCCTTTAAATGTAATGTAACATAACATTTCTATAAATCTCAGCAACAACAGACACAATTTACTGTCGGCTGCTCAATTTTATTTCTCTACAAGCCTAAGAGTATTTCAAACTTGCTTGTAAGATATGTACAATAAATAACAATAGTTATGTATGGCAACTGTATTGAACAGCACAGTTATAAAGAACAAATGAAGGACAGAGATTTAGGTGTGTGTGTATGTGTATGTGTGTGGGCGAGAGAACAAGGACACTTATGCATTTAGCTCTGCAGCCTAATCACTCGTGTAAGCTTAGATGAGGAGGAGGAGGAGAGTGCATGTGGAGACTCACATTTCCAATTCAAACTAGCAAAGTAAAGTGTTGTCGAATAGCAGGTGCGTGTGTGATTTCAGTGACTGCTCAAAGGTCAAGTCTTGTCTTTCTGTAATTAATCTGAGTGATTTAAATGTCTAAACAAGCACAGTGAGCTTTGTATTGTTAAAGACATTATAGAAACATAATCTGTACACTATTCAATGAAAGTATGATTTATCAGCATTGTGCTACAGTGTGAACATTATGTATACAACAGGCATGGCATGGCAACTGCTGAGAGCCCCCATCTCTATACCTCCCTCCTTCCTTGCATCCTCACCTCATCGTTCCTCCCCCACTGGGAGGACATCTGGTCCCCGACCAGACCTGCCCTCTGCTCCTCTCCTCCCCTCCCTTTATCGTCTCCTCCCATCCTCTTTTTACATGCAGGCATCCACTCAGTCACTGAGCTGCAGATTCAAGTGATCCATAGATCCCTTCAAACTAATAATGTACACTCTGCATTTCCTCAAGCACAGGGATAACGATCTTGAGCATCATAAAGCAATGGTTTGACCAAATATTTTGGTTAGTGTCCACTCAACATAATGCAGCTATTAAAGGATTAAGGTCCAAGCACATCTTTCACTAACCTGGATATTCTGCAGGGGAAGTCGTCTGGTACTGGTGTTACATCTTTTTTTTTAAATTGGGTATGCCACATCATTATGTTAATGTATAGCAATTCAAACTGATGGTCCTGAAGGTTTTGGCTTAGTTATTGTCCACAGGTTTCACCACTGATTACTGCAAATTTATCTCAATTCCCCAAAGAGCCACCCTGCCCCCCCTTTCCCATCACAGCCATCACCATGGCAATGCCTCCACCTTAATGAACACCCCCTATCTGAATCTGAATTTCTAGTTCCCACCTATTACTTGACTGCTAACTATTAGTTATGAGCCAGGAATCAGCAAGCTCCACTGCTGTGTGTCCACAGTTGGTCCCTTTGTGATTTTAATCAGACAAGGTAGAGACAATGCTACATAAGGAAATGTTTACCTCTCGGATTAGGCTCCAGTGCTGCAGTCTCATTGCATGTAATTCACAGAGGAACTTAGTATCAAGTATCAACAGTCCAGGCTTCTACTAATGCACTGTATTTCTGAGTGGTTTCCACCCACACACAGGAGTTCTCACAGTCCTCTCTCTCTCTCTCTCTGCTGTGTTGCAAAAGAAGCAGGTTCTATAGGAACCTGGACAGAGATAATAATGTATTCATTTGACAGAACGGTATATTTTCACGTTTCATTTACATGCAATTTAAACTGAAATTTGTATGGAAGACAGAAATGTTTGGAGCATAGTTCAGATTTTTGGTCACAGTTAATTAACTTTTTTAAAGAAAACTTCATAAATTGTAATAGACTTTTTTTTTTTTGCAATTTAGTTACAAAGATGTCTTTATCATGAAAAAGTTGCAAATGAAATGTTCAAATGAGCCAGCATGTGGTCATCTGTCTGTTTCCATTATCTTCAAGATCAGTCTCATTGAAAAGAAACAACCCCATTTAACCACTGCAACCATCTCCGTTTTGTATCTACCAGTTTGTCTCTCTGCTTTTGTCTCATTCCTCAATCTATTATTTCATTAAATATTTATTTCATAAATGATCAAATTACAGTATAGTCAGGGGGCAATTATAGTTTGTGTTTTAAAATGTCGCTATTCCTCCATAAATTGCCACCTTATTGTGGTGGAGGGGTTTGCGTGATGACCCCAGGAACTATGTTGTTGCGGGTAATTTGCCCCTGGTAGGGTCGTCCAATGCAAATTGGTCCTGGGTGAGGGGTCAGACTGAGAGCGATTCAGCGATTCCTTATGACAAGGGACATGGTTACCCTGCCCTGGAGCCAGGCCTGGGGGTCGTGTTCAAGGGAGAGTGCATGGTAGCCTGGCCTTAGCCCATGGGGCCTGGCCGGGCCCAGCCTACATAAGTCCACAACCACCCGCAGGAAGGGCCATAGGGATTTGGTAATTTGTGGATTGGGCGGCAGTCAGGAGTGGAGTCCAATCCTTGGTTGACAAGTCTGGCCATAGGGACACGGAATGTCACGTCTCTGGTGGGGAATGAGCCCAAGCTAGTGCGTGAGGTTGAGATGTACTGGCTAGACATAGTTGAGCTCGCCTCAGTGCACAGCTCACGTTCTGGAAACAGTTTCCTCGATGGGGTAAAATAGAGGCCAATACATATGCTAGTGAAAGACATGTCTTTTAGTCTTGTGGAATGTCAGGACGGCCTCGAGAAAGGTAAATAGCGAGAATACTAGGACTGATTTCAATGTTTTTGTATGTCCAGAAGACAGCAGTGTCATATGGTAGGGGTCACAGGAGGCACCAACCAGTCTGGTATGGGTCTATGTGATTTTCATATGTTTGTATAAAGAGGGTTTGCTTTGCTCTGTTTGTTGAGATACTGTGTGCATCTCAAAGCACTGAATAAACTGCCCCAAAATGAAGATGCTTGCATCAGTCTTTTGTAGTCATCAGTCTCACAAGAAAACTCTTCCTATCACTCCTGGAGAGGAGCTGGACTCTGTACCACTCTGGAGTTGCCCAGGGTGAGCGACGGCGGGCAGGGGTTGGTATACTCATATTGCCCTGGTTCAGTGCGTGCATGTTGTTGTTTTTTTTTTTTTTTTAATGTATAATCACCATGCTTCACAGCATACAATGTAACAAATACTACAACTTAGCAACAAGCAGGGCCTTTTAGAATGAAGGTTATGGTGTACAGACTTTGTTCATTATGTTAACAGCTGTGTGGGTTTTGCTGCAATTTCCCATATGGAGAACAAGTGTTTAGTTAATAACTCTTAATGTCCCTTTTAATTCTCCTCTGTACGCAGATGTTTCTAACAATTTTGGAACACCTTATGGTTTATTCTAATCACCTCTCATTTATCTGCAGTGAACACACCTTTACAACTGATGTGATTTGAGTTAATGAGGTAATTCAAGCATTTAGTTGTTAATCAGGCCATCAAAATGAAACCAGATTCACTCTGCACATGTACAGCCCTCTCTGTAAAATCATGGACTCTGTGAACTTGTGAAAGTCTCTTGCTCAGAGCAGTCTTTTGTATTCCTTGGGTCAGTGTTTGCAGACAGTGATTTTTTTTTTCTCACTTCCTCATCAGGCGTTCAAGGATATGCTATATGCTGCCCAGGACCAAGCTCCATCCATAGAAGGTAAGGAGGCTCCCTGTTTGGATAAAGAAACCCAGACACACAAGACCGACAAACACACAGTCACAGACACACACTTATGTACCCCCCTTTTTGGGCATCCCCAGAATAACAGCCCTTCATCTGCTAAAAATAGGTTGAAATCATTGCTAACATGTTGCCACTCACTTTATAGTCTCTGACTTAACAAAATCTTAGCTGACATGCTTAAAGTAATAGACAGTACATACAAAGAGTGTATTGTATAATTGTGCAGTGTAAACAGGCAGTATTTAAATTACCTGAATCCAGTAGACTCTGGTATGAGTGTTAAAGCAACACCCTAAAAAATTTAAAGCAGTATCCTGATGGGTTAACATGGAAGACCAGAGCTGAGGGGAACTGAGAGGGCCAGAGATTAGAGTTGTTACTCAATACAGCAAAGAGCAGGAAGGCTGCCAGCTATAATTACTCTTTGGCATTAGAGTGCAAGTGCTGTGTAATGAGGGAAAGAATGTAAACCATTTGTTTTTATTTTAGACACCAGTTTGTGGAAGTAAACAACTTTCTTCAGTTGCAGGGCTTAGATGTACTTAATGATGTTGTGACATGAAACACTTTTCTGATCTGAGAGCGTGTCTAGAGCACTGGTTTTTAAACTGTGGGGTGGGCCCCACTAGTGGGTCATCGAGCCAGTGCAGGTGGGATGACCAGGTGAAAAACGTGAAGCAAAAATAGGTTGAATGAATATAATTTTTTAGGGAAAATAAGAGATTTATGATGCTGTTGTTCTGACCTGAAAATAAAATAAAATTTGGATCCTTTTTATTGGTTGATAAACATTGTGGGGTGTGAACTTTTTTTGACTTCTCAAGGAGGCATACCAGAACAAGTGTGAGACCCATTGCTGTAGAGAGTGATGGAGTGTGATTGAGGGTAAAAAAAAAAAAAAAGACACTTATCCAGCATTTGGGTGCAGCTTGGGTGCTCAGGAGCAAACGTGAGCCCATATAGGGATGGATTTTTTTCAGTGTTTTGCTACATGTTCCTTATAGAGCTTCAACTCCCTGCAGTTCCAGCTGAGTGGATTTGATGTGGATGTGGGTTTGATTTTATCTATGAGCGAGAAAGCCTGTAAGAATGACAGTGCTCCATCTCTGTCAGCTTCGGTCGCAAAGATCAGTTGACTTGATTTTTGACTAAATCCTTAGAATTTATTATTTATAATACTAATATGAATTATGATTAAGACTACACAAGTAGTCATTTTGTTAGTATGTATATTCTTGGCTTTATTGTTATTTCCATTTCCTAAATAGTCCATTTAATACTTCTATAGAACACACATCTTTGTCATTGATCGAGCTGTGACTCTCCTTTTAAGTGTGTCTCCCGAGGCTGTTAGCTAGGCTGGGCAGCCTCGATGTGGATGATAAATTATTTCCTGTCTCAGGTCTGAGCTGTACTCATGGGTCACTGCTCTGTCTCTGTCAGCTTGACGTAAGATAGGTGAGCGCGTCTTATGAAAAGAGACGGGATCAATTAATCAGTTTAAAATCATATTCCGTCGTCCATCTGGTATCATTGTGACATTTCAAAATTCCCTACTTACTCAAATTGATTTGTCCTCTTTTCACACATTTCACAGCAGGCATGTGCAAAGAAAGGAGTGTGAGCAGTGGCATGTGTTGTGTCTGAGAGAAAAAGACTTTTAATGTATGTGACAGTTGTCCATCCCTTTTGGTGTTTGGTGGCAAAGTGAGAGAGGCCATAATGAAAGCAGCAGTAGAGACAAATAGTATTATTGAGCCCCGAAAAGCACACTCTCCTGTGGCTGGGATTTGTTGACTTTTCATAACAGAAACAATATTAGGATGTGTTATAAAATAAACGCTTACTGCAGCACTTTCTCCACATCTGCTGGACCAAAACTGTCAAATGTTATCTAATTTAGACTGGGGCTCAATGATATTAGAAAAAAATAGAGTGGACATTCATTGTATTTTTTTTATGCTTTTATATACAAAGCATTATAAACCTATGATGGTAAATATGCTGTGCAAGGGGCTTGAGCATCACAACCAAATTTGAGTTTAGTGTGCTGCTCAAGAACACTTTTTCTATGTGCACAGGAGGAGCAAGAAATCAGCTCACCACCTTGTTTCTTGCTATCAGGTCCATGGTGACAGCTTCTCATTGTTCATTTGTGCAGCGAACAGTCCAATTGATTAAGATACTTTGGTTTGTTATTGCATAATCAATTATCATAATACTGAAAGAGCAACCAGTATTTAACAAGGCCACATTGTGTATCTGTTGTGTTTTTTATACTGTGAAATAGAGTCTTAGGGTACAGGGTGTAGTTAAATCTTCATCATTTTCATGTTGGAAGAGGATTTTCTGTTACCTGTTACCTAAAGTTGGTTCTTATTTGTGAATTATAACTGATCTATAAAGGCTTAGTTAATTAATTAACATTTATTGAACCCTTTAATAATTACAGCTCATAAACTATTTTTAGATGGAGCCTTATCAGAAAGTGTTATAAATTAATATTTCCAATAACCTCAAGGGTAATTATTAGCATTTGATTTTAAGGATGTGCTTCGCTCTGTCTTTCTCTCCCTTTCTCTCTCCGTCTCCTACCTCAGTCTTTACAAAAAGCAGCGTTTTGGTATTTGGAAGATGTATCCATTGCCTGAGGGAACCGGTTTACTGGGTTATAACTACTTGCTCACCCACTCTACTTTCTCACTAGACACCCTGCTGTACCTGATAGAGCTGTGTAGTGGATAGATATTGCACTGAACAGGCAATTCAAAGCGTCTGTCACGGCCTCTGCATCAGTATTGTTGTCAAACTGTGGCAACACATGTCCAACAGTCAAAATATGTGTAATGCTGTGGTTTGATTCTAGAATACAGGATCTCATAGGCTGTGTCATGTGTTGATGTTAATTTTATTTCTTTATTTATTTATAAAATAAACATTTACTCAATCAGCACTTCCACTGCTGAGAGCCGCTACAGTAATGTACCACAGAATAATGCACTTTAATTTTTAGTCTTAGTTATCATTCAGTTTCAGGAGGATGGATTAAAGGATCTCGTTGCAAACTGGCATGCGCCAGCACATGCACATTAATGTGGGTCTGCTGCTGTATATGACCCTTCACCCCTCGTTAAGGGCCTTTGTTCTTGTTCCTTTCATCTCTCATTGGTCCTTGTATAATTGTAATTAAAACAAGTCTGTTCCTGTACTGTGGAAGACAAAAAGAAGAACAGCTGGTTGGATCTCTGGTTCCCCCTCTTCCAACCATTACAATGAGTTATGCCACGATCTAATTCAATTAGCCTGCTGATCATTACATAGATCTGAGAACAATGGGCCCAGATACTAAACACACAGCTTTAACAGGAATCTGTACATTGTCTTTGTGTGACATACGATTCCCAGCCATGTTCATATACCACACATGCCTGTATTTCATAACATTTTAACATGTTATGAACGGTTTTTATAATCCTTATAGTCATTCATTTGTTCATTCATTCGCTTATTCATTCATTGATTTTGTTTACTCTTCCTTTGTGTCCTTCCTCCTGCACTCTGTTAATGGGCAGTCTATTAGTGTGATGGTATCTGTGCAGGGCTCAGCTACAGGGGAGCTGTGAGAGGATGGTTGGATAAACACTGAGAGTCTGGTGGGGCGCCCATTTAGTATCACGAGCACACACTGGATCTGAGAAAACTCAGGGGAGCAGATTTTCTTCTGAAGTACAAGTTCTGAATGAACGAATCAGACCAAAGAAAAATCAGCTAATCATTTCTTGTCTTACGGTGTATCTCAAACCATTCAGCTCCTTCTGCACTACTGTTTCACTGCTCATTTGTTGCTTGACTTAAAAGTTTGCACTATTATAACCTCAGGACTTTCCCTGTTTTATCCAGTCAAATAAAGAACATCCCATGCAGCCGTGTGAAAACTGATGCTTACACAGTTTCTTTGTGGTGGGATGAATTGCTTTACCTTTATTATGAAAAAGTAAAGTAAAAAAAGCTTTATGTAACCTCATACTTTCATCAAGCTGTGCAGAAAGCTGCTTATTTGTTCTGAAATGATGGCTAATCTGCCATGAGTGAACAACAAAACTTCTCACGTTTTATATATAGTCAGTCACTGCAAAGGTCCTTGATCTCTAGTGAGGAAATTTGCTCTTAGCCATCTTTGCAGCCATATCTCATTCAGTTCACAACTTAAAGAATGACAGTGTCATTTTTCAGCAGACTGAAATGAACAGTTTTTGCAGGCACTGTTTGTGATGAATTCTTCTAGAGGTGCCAAGCTGCTATCACTCTGTTTTGTCATTTCCTCAAAGAGCAATATAAAACTACTTCTCAAACCTCATTTCACAGTTATGTGGCAAAGACAAAAAAAAAAAATATATATATACTGTATATAACAGAACACAAAAACACACACTATAGATACAGATGGATACATATATGGATAAAATTTAATCTTTCAATCACTCATTGAGTCAGAATAAGACGACCTGATATTAATTAATTAATTCTTACATTCCTGATGCCTGTACCACCACATCTTTCTTCTCGTCTCTCAGTGTGTCCGTCTGTTGTTCCCACACTTCCCTTGGATGATAATTTCCTTTTATTTGACTTTTCATAGTTTAGTTTACAGATGAAAACACGGGGCAGTAAACCTTCTCATTGTTCTTCACCTCAGTCAGCAGCCCCTCTTGGCTCCAGCCACTTCTAATTAACATTTTTGTGTAGTTATTATTGTGCACATCATCTGTTTAATGAACGCAGCACTATGAATCACAGCTACATCTCCACTACACCTTTCATTCAACACTTACTCTGCTGTTTTCTGTTGTTGTCTATGCTGCTTGCTCGCCCGCCATTTTGCCTGCCGTTGTTGACGACCATGATGAGAGGTTAGTTGAAAAGCTGCTAGCCTGTGTAATACGGGGCTGATTGTTATTCTGCTTGCGTATGCGATGGAACAGCATCTGTTATTACTGTTGTCGTTCCCCGCTGGAGTCATTTCTCGCCCCCTGTGTGGAATAGCCTTCCAATTTGCGTAATTTTCTTGCCTTAGCATTTGTTGTTCAGACATGTTTCTCAAAATATTGATTAATATGTTTTCAGAATAATACCTTTTTTTTACCGTAGCGGTGGTGTGTTACCTTTGGTCCAAGTCACTAGAGCAAAGTTAACCCACTTTGGTCCAGTTTGTTTCCTTCATGTGAATCCTTTTGTGATTTAATTGTAAAATGCAAATACAGCAAAATTTTAGGCACTGTAAATGTTTAGACTCTCAACCATCAGTACCATCAATAGTCTGGGATTACATGAAGAGTCTGAGACAAACTGCATTCACAGAAAAGTGGCAAGATGCCTGGCAACTACCTTTAAAAGCTATGCCTTTAAAAGAGCAGACCAGTTTTTGAGCAAAGGTTGGTCACACAATCCAAATATACAGTTGATAAATGATTAAAAATATATACTATTTACATATGCTCCCTAGAAACAGCAGCTCAAGGATACATGCCCAACAGACATAACAGACAATACTGTTTGTAGTGAAAAAAACAAAACAGATGCTGGCAGGATGGCAGGAGGTCAGGCAGTCAGAAGGTGATAGAAGGAGTCTAAAGGAAGAGACACAGATGGACATGCAGACAGACAGGTAGACAGGCACAAGAGTTCATCAGGACAGTAGTGAGGCAGCCAGGGTCTCCCACCCACCTGCATTATTGATGGGCTCTTTGACAAGCTGCTGCTCGTGCTCACTTCCAAGCACTAATTGCAGGGATTTTGTGGGGGTTGGTTCCTTTTTTTTAAGTCCTTAATCTTGGTGCCACCTGAGTAGATATAGTGAAGTCAAATAAAAGTAAGTGGAGCAACACTGAGACACAACAGCTGTGAGTAAATTGAACAAATCTAGTGAGATCTTTTAGCTCTCCAAGAAAGACAAATTTTACTGCTTGTAATATGTCAGTGCCTGTTTCTCTGCTTCATGCTATTGGTATTTTCAGGAAAGGAGGCATGCAGATCCTATTGTGATTATTAGTCCACATAGGCTGCAATGTTATCAAGATCTTAAATGACTATACCAGAAAATGTCATGAGCAGTTGTGTCCATAAGGATAGTTTTCTCCTCACTCAAGCAGGTTCGGCTTCCATGAGCATTTAAACCATCCCCTGTCTCACAAAGCAATGTAGTGGGGACATAGCAGTGGATTCATAGATTGGTCCTTTGATGTGGTTTCTAAGGGTATTAGAGGGGAGGGAAGGAGGAGGATCAGGGTCAATATAAACCTAGGATTGCTATCTCAAGGTCAGGGACTAATCGAACTGAGGTAAGGAACGATGAAAAAACTGACGGGTAATTGAATGAAGAAAGGGATGAGGAAAGATCACCAGCAGTCTGGTTTTATGTTTGCTGTGATGATTATGGTAGAATAATCAAAAGCAAAGAGTTAGGAAATTTATGATAAATGGATTGGGATTGTCATTGACCAGTCTGGAACAGTAAAAGATTGAGAAATTGTGTGTGAGAGAGATCCTTCAGGCAGCAGACAGACAAACAGACTGAGTGGGAGGTCCCTGGGCTCATCTCCAATGCATGTTGCCCTGCATTAGCACTATAGCCTTCCCACAAGATAAAGACAGCGAGAGAAAGAGAACCATGGTGGATGAAAGTCTTCTATCCATCCATCCATTATTCATCAGTGAATTAGATCTCGCCTGAATAAAGTGGAGGAGAAGAGCAGAGAGGAGAAAGAGGGGAAGAGAGGGTAAGGTATGGGTTGGTTTAGAGGAGAATGGATCTAGATAGCAAATGTTGTGATGTTAGAAAAGGGTGAGGAGTTCAGAAGCAGTAGCTCCAGCTGAGATAGTATTTTTAGATTTGGGGCGTTTGAGGGGAGTCTGGGAGGATTTTTTTTTCAAATGGTAGTGTGCTGGTGAGGTCTAGAGAAAAACTAGCAAAGAAAGGCAGAGGTAGCAGGGACAGAGTTGCAAAAGGAAAAATGATGATAACACCTTTGCATGTTTTGGGCAGGGGATGGATCAGGGATGGGGTGAAGGAGAGGTTAGCAGTGCTCAGAGGAGCCGAGGTCATCCTGGAAACCCTCTCACCTCCTAAAGGCTTCTAATGCCTGTAATGGCTTTATCCAACCACTCGTCATTACTGTGCCCTTATATCCTTGTACGGTACATACATATGTGTGCACATCTGGCCTTATGAAGATCCTGCTACTCAAATGAGTACGAACATGATGTGGTCTTTTCATCTTCAAACATCAGCAGAAGAGAAACACTAATCCTGAAAACGAACACTAAATACATTAATGAGATGCAGCATCTTTATTCCAATGAGAATGCAATCATGTAAAGGTTAAATAAACCTAAAGCACTGATCATGTGATCTGGCTGTTTGCCATGTGAACAACTGGGAATCATATACATGGAGCTCCAGCAGTGATCTCAACAATCTCAAGCATGGGAGGCATGTCAGTGTAATGAGATCTGTCTCTGTTGATTAGAAAACATCTCTCGACGTCTCAGGGGTTCAGTATATTTGAAGGCATTAGCAGGGGCTTCCAAACTATAATCTAACCTTTGTTATAAGGCAGGTTGTTTTTTAAATCAGTGATGAAATGCCTAATTGATAGCTTTGGCTGCCAGCCAACAGATCAGCCAGGCTTTGCTGAGTATAATCAATCAGTAATAGCTGACTGCGTATCATTTATCTAGCCCCGATTCACACAAGTGTTTTGATGGATTGAAATGAATCATTTTTTTTATCAATTGCATTGCTTGGCAGACTTGGAAAAAAAACACTGAATTTTAATTTGTAGATTTGGATGTTTTGCACACTCAAATAGTATCTGTTGTGCATTCAAAGATTAAAGCTCAGCAGTCTGAGTAATAGAAATGTAACAACAATACAGAGCTGGCTGGTGATGATGGATGGATAGATAGAAGAATAGAGACATGTGACCCTGTGTTTGCTGTGTGCCTTGATGTTTTTATCTTCTCGTGCTGCTTCTGCTCTCTGCTACACTCACATACAACTGTTTGCAGTGGGTTTCACACGTTGGCATGCAGACATACACACATACACACACACACGCACACATAAGGACTTGCATGCTACAAGCATGTGGGTGTGATTGTGAGCTATAGGTGATGACAGCAGGGCCATATGCTGCTGAATTTCTGTTTTTTAGTCCTTAATTAGAATACAGCCAATGAAATCATTACACAGTCCCCACTCTAATCTGTTTTTATTTATTTATTTATTTTATCATTTTATGAATATATTTGCACATCTGTGATGGCCCCATTGATAACAAACTATATATATATATATATATATATATATATATATATATATATATATACACAGTATGTGCAGCACACGGGTACACATGCTCCTGTCTCAATTTATTTGAAAATGTTTTGTTGGCATGAAAAATTTCTCTGTTTCAACATTTGCTATGTTGTCTTAGTAAATATAGGGTTTATATGATTTACAAATCATCGCATTCCTATTTACATTTCACACAGCATTTCAACTTTTTTGGAAATGTGGTTGTAGAAAACTTGTCACTGCAGTGTCACTTTTTAATTTTGGTTTTGTATTGTGCTATCTTAATTATTTTTCTGCAAATTGCAGAGGTTTTGATGAGCTTTTTAATGTTACTGCAACAGGCCTAATGGTGGCTGTGGGTGTGGGTGAGTTTGTACTGTATGTGGGGCTTGCAGAGGACATGGTGTCCTTTACTAGACTAGTGGATTGCATCGTTTCTCTGGAGAGATAACTGGAACCTGGCACAGATTGGCTCAGAGCACAAAACATGATGATGATGATGATGATGTACTGGTCATATGATCTTCATATCGGTCTCTTTTCTCAGCTCTTTATTACTGCAATAACCTTTGGCTAATTGTCAGCACAATTGCAAGCTTTAGTCGTAAAACTGTCAACAGAGAGACCAGTTTCAAAACTAGAACATAATGGAAAAGTTTCTCTAGTAGCTGATAGTTTATAGTTTGTACTTTACAGTCACATAAAAAGAAAGTTTTCACAGGACTCTATACAATCCTGTAAAAAACAAAGTATACCCTTTCTGCTTCCATAGGAATTAAGAGTTCAGACAACAATGAAGAGCATGTGCATAGTGGTCTGTGGAGTGAATTTGTGGAATAGTATGGAGGAGGATTTGAAAAGATGCACAAATATAAATCACTTAAAATAATTATATAAAAAGACACTTATAAAGCAGTACATGGATGAGGTGGGGTGTTAAATATTTAAGCTCTACATTTTAACACTGTGTGGATATGTGGGTTGCACAGTGTAGGGTTATACAATGGTTGTACTGTACATTAAATATGGATAATTTTATATAATGAGTTATTATAAAAAGCAATATTTTTGGATAGGTGTAGTTAAATAATTATAGATCAATGTATAAGTATGAATATATTAATATAACATGGGACTGTGTATTAGATAGGTATATTTATTTATAGATAGAGTATATGTATATATTGGGCTGTATAACCAAGAAAAGATATATATGATGAGTTAAATACGCGTAGGAATTAATAAGCATTTGCTTCCTCCTACTCCTTTTCAAACAGGAAAGGTCAATAATTTTTTATGGGATTTCAGTCTATCGAGTTTGACTGACATGGTTTGTTCATCACGTTAATGTGATGGGTTTCTTTTATTTCATATTCATGGTTTTTTTTTTTTTTTAATGTTTATAAACATTTGTTATTTATATGTTCGAAATAAAGATTTCATTCATTCATTCAAAGTGTGACCACCTCAATTAAAGCAGAGGTTTTGCAGTTTGTTTGTCTAGAGCATTCAGGTGTATTAACACAATGCCACAATTTTCCCAGGAGTGGACATCCCAGCAAATTCACTCCAAGGTCAAGAGCTACATCTCAGACTCTACAGGCCTCAGTTAGCATGTTAAATGTTAAAAGTTAATGACAGTACAATTAGAAAAAGACTGAACAAGTATGGCTTGTTTGGAAGGTTTGCCAGGAGAAAACCTCTTCTCTCTAAAAGAACATGGCAGCATGGCTTAGGTTTGCAAAGTTGCATCTGAACACACCACAAGGAACAATGTCCTTTGGACAGACAAGACTAAAGTAGAGATGTTTGGCCATAATGCACAGTGCCACGTTTGGTGAAAACCAAAAACAGCATATCAGCACAAACACCTCATACCAACTATCAAGCATGGTGGTGGTGGAGGGGTGATGATTTGGGCACCTTGCAGTCATTGAGTCGACCATGAACTCCTCTGCATACCAAGTATTCTAGAGTCAAATGTGAGGCCATCTGTCTGACAGCTAAAGCTTGGCTGAAATTGGGTCATGCAGCAGGACAATGATCCCAAGCACAGCAGCAAATCTACAACAGAATGACTGAAAAAGAAAAGAATCAAGGTGTTGCAATGGCGCAGTCAAAGTCCAGACCTCAACTTGATTGAAATGCTGTGGCTGGACCTTAAGAGAGCTGTGCATAAACCAATGCCTGCAAACTTCAATGTGCTGAAGCAATGTTGTAAAGAAGAGTGGGCCAAAATTCCTCCACAATGATGTGAGAGACTGATAAAGTCATACAGAAAATGATTACTTCAGCTTATTGCTGCTAAATGTGGTTCTAAAGGCTTCAGGATCATGGGGTGCACTTAGTTTTTCCCAGGAATGCATAGGGTCCTGTAAAAACTTTCTTTTTCACATGACTGTAAATAGAAACTGACCCCATGGGTGTCAGCACACCTGTGCATGATTGCATTTTTGTGTATAGGTTACAAAGGTGGCATATACAGGTATGTGTTTCCTGTGGTCCTGATATATTTTATTCTAGGTCTTCCCATGGGCAGAGAGACATACAGAAAGAACTGGTAACCATGATTGAATGACAGAAAAAATGAGTGGGGAAGCATGAAAAAAGAACGAGAGGTGACATTGGTGGTAATTGGAGGAAAGGAAGCTAAAGCCTCAGGGAGCCTCCTCTCCCAAACGTTACAATTACGCCAATAAAAGATGTGTGAAAATACAAAGAACTGGAGGCAGAAAAGACATGAGAGCCTGGCTCAAACTCTTTAATTTGCTTATTCAATAAATTTGGATTCACTACACCTTTTACTGAGTTCCAAAGATGGCAGCAATAACTCATAATTTAAGTTTAATACATTTGAGGTCAGGGGATATTCCTTTCAGGGGGCAGGAGAATATTGGTCCAGATATAATTTATCCTCTTATTTACACTATATCATCTTATAATCCAGAGACAAGAGGAGAGAGATCAATAATTCACAGCTATTGTTCCCTCCCGGACAGCCTGTCTGTTTTTATATTAAATGTTGAATTATTAACTGTGTGAGAGATTAGAAATGTGGGGAATCTTCCCCCTGATGCCCACGTGTCTTCCAAAACTGCCCTGTCACTCACTGGCAGCCACAAGGGCACGAAAACAACTACAAGCTTAAGTAGGAACTGAATTAGCATGAGTGTATTGTAGACATTTATGGTATTTTAGAAACAGATAGGGAGATTGGACAATAAAAATCAACTCTACTGTGTGTCTACTGTCTGTTAGATCACAGCTTGACTCTCTCATACCCACATGCTCAATCACTGTCTCAAGCTTTCCTGTCAAGACCGTTAGTGTTCATCATTCTTCACAGTTCCTCTTAACCATCCCTGCTACCACATGCTGGCCTGAGGGAATATGCATATTTCATATCCTACTCAACATGTGATTGATGTATTCATGACTTGTGTCAATATGATCCAGTGCGTAAGGTTGACTGACTGTGAGGGTCATGGCCTGTGTGTGTATTACATTTTTACTACGCTTGTGCCTGATGGTGTTTGATTTGACTTCTGAAGAAGTGGGTTCCTGACTTCTAACTAGCTATAATGTAAAAGAAAGACACTCCCCAATGCCTTTCACTAGAAACAACAGTTTGTGTCTGTTTTGCATTTCATCCTCAGGCAAACTGCATGGCTTCTTCTTGACAAGTGCCATCTGATAATTAGGTCTCATAATCACCCTATTAGTATGCAGCTCAATTGAGCAGAGAACAGCTTATTGTTCCCCTGGCATGTGCAGTCGCCATTTGTAAGAGGATTATTGTAGATTTCTTGTTAGGGTTTTTATGAGACTGAATCATATGTATAATGAGTTAAACTGAAGCATTGTTAGTCTCAGAAGCACTTGTTTTTATTGTAGCCAGCAAGTTGTATAGCAGAATAATAATTGTGATAAATCCTTTTTTAGGATTCTAGTTATGTTTATTAAAAGCATGAAAACACTGGGGTGGAGGGCTTGGCACTGATTCAACTTTGGTTTCACTGTAGAATCGCAACCTTCTTGTCTGTACGTTTTGTTTTTGTGCACATAAAGCTGTGCTGAACTTTCTCCATCACAGTTACCATGACACCAAAGAAAGAGGCCTGAATCATTTAAGCCTTGTTTTGTTCCTGTGACATTCAGGACCCAAACACAATAAACCTAGAACAAGCAGAACTAAGGGCTGGGGTATTAGCTTGAATTATAATGTTTTCTTCTGAAACCATTCTGATACTTGTTAAGAACACAAACACATATCCATTAGGTATACCAAAACAGGTATGGGTTGAGACAACAGACACTGATGAAGATAGGATAGATGAGTTAACAGCCCTTGTAAGGGATCAAGGGGACTTGAGTGTAGTGTTTGTGTTTTCACAGAGACATACAGGAAAATACCATCAACGGCCTTCAGATAATTCAGGCATATTTTTAGTTTCATACGTGCTTCAAATATCCTTTGTCCACTCTTTAAAAGGGTCTTTTCATGCTAATTTCCAGCTCCATATTTTTATTTTTGGACTCTACTAGAGTAGCTTTGCATGATTTACAGTTGAAAATTATCCCTATCTTATACTGAGGCTTTGTGCAGCCCCTCAGTTCATCTTAAAGCAAGACTTTTAGATCACTTCCTTCTCCCTTTATGCTGATTGGCTGCCTCTTGTAAACAGAAGGTTTGAGCAACAGGTGGGTTGAGATTCAGTGCTCATAGCCAGAGCTGTGTGCCTGAGATGACCATATTAGGGACATCTGCTCTTGACAATATCATGCAGATCATAGAAAACACTGTCTAAAACCATGCACTCAGAGCTGTCTGAAGTCTGAACCTTTGGCTCAGAGGAATTACTTGCAGATATGTTGACCTCATTATTTTAAATTTTGGCCATGTTTAGTATGAGCATCCAACACTGTAACAGTGTGACAGAAAAATTGGAAATGCAAAACAGAGTCAATTTGAATATACGCAAAGGAAAGTTTAATATTGTTAAACCTTTTTTGTTATTTTGAGTTTTTGCAGTCACATGACTGCTAACCACTTGACATTAACTTGTCTGCCATTTTGGACGTGTGACAATTTAGGGTCAAGTGAATAAGGCCCCAGTCACACAGGCCTAGAGACCAGTCCACAACCATCTGGCAACCACTGTTTGCAAGGGAAAAATGTGTGTTCCCCCAACTGGTTGGTGAAAACCTCCATATGATTGCTTTGATCGCTAGCAGGTTGCCGTGGTCGCCTGTAGTTTGCATGATACACACCGACTTGTCAGCAAACACTCGTCAGCTACTCTCCAAGCAGTAGTGAAACTGTGAAAAGTGTGACACAGATCAGAAACAGAGACCGTTCGACTTCAAAGTAAAAGTTGCGCTGTTTTAAACGTGTTGCAGAAGTTGTCCTTTTCCAGTTTGCTTCGCACTTTTTCAAATTTTAATACCACTCAGCTAGTAGTTACCAAGTGTTTGCAGACAAGTGAGCGTCTTCCATGCAAGCTACGGGTGGCCGCAGCAATCTGCTATGACCAAAGCAATCATAAGGAAGTTTTTTTGGTGCAGCAACCTGTTTTGTGACCGGTTTTCACCTAGCGAAAGCCAGCAACTTGCTAACCAGTTTGGGATACATATTTTTCCCTTGCCACTGATGCTTGTATCAAGTCCAATATGGCAGACAATTCTTGAGGAATGTGCGTATGATGTCACATGAGAAACCTCTATGGGGCGGAATGCAATGCATCATATTCGTATTCACTCACCCATCCAAATGATTGAATTCAGGTGTTCCAATCACTTCCATGGCCATAGGTGTGTAAAATCAAGCACCTAGGCATGCAGACTGCTTCTACAAACATTTGCGATAGAATGGGTTGCTCTCAGGATTTACTGCACAGGATGCCACCTGTGCAATAAGTCCAGTCGTGAAATTTATTCACTACTAAATATTCCACAGTCAACTGTTAGTGGTATTATAACAAAGTGGAAGCGATTGGGAACGACAGCAACTCAGCCACGAAGTAGAAGCCCATGTAACATCACAAAGCGGGGTCAACGGATGCTGAGGCGCATAGTGCGCAGAGGTCGCCAACGTTTTGCAGAGTCAATAGCTACAGACCTCCAAACTTCATGTGGCCTTCAGATTAGCTCAAGAACAGTGTGTAGAGAACTTCATGGGTTTCCATGGCCGAGCAGCTGCATCCAAGCCTTACATCACCAAGCGCAATGCAAAGCATCGGATGCAGCAGTGTAAAGCACGCCGCTACTGGAGTCTAGAGCAGTGGAGACGTGTCTTCTGGAGTGACAAATCACACTTCTCCGTCTGGCAATCTGATAGACGAGTCTGGGTTTGGCGGTTGCCAGGAGAACGGTACTTGTCTGACTGCATTGTGCCAAGTGTAAAGTTTGGTGGAGGGGGGATTATGGTGTGGGGTTGTTTTTCAGGAGTTTGGCTCGGCCCCTCAGTTCCAGTGAAAGGAACTCTTAATGCTTCAGCATACCAAGACATTTTGGACAATTTCATGCTTCCAACTTTGTGGGAACAGTTTGGGGATGGCCCCTTCCTGTTCCAACATGACTGCACACCAGTGCACAAAGCAAGGTCCATAAAGACATGGATGAGCGAGTTTGGTGTGGAAGAACTTGACTGGCCTGCACAGTCCTGACCTCAACCCGACAGAACACCTTTGGGATGAATTAGAGCGGAGACTGCGAGCCAGGCCTTCTTGTCCAACATCAGTGTCTGACCTCACAAATGCGCTGCTGGAAGAATGGTCAAAAATTCCCATAAACACACTCCTGAACCTTGTGGAAAGCCTTCCCAGAAGAGTTGAAGCTGTTATAGCTGCAAAGGGGGGGGCC